>VVHJ01057666.1:0-20369 GCA_015107715.1 Tylochromis polylepis | reverse complement strand
GTTAGTAAAAAAAAAAAAAAAACCATCAAACTAAGCACTATAATCCATAGTCATTAATTCCATGCAGCACAATGTATTGGATAGTCTCTAAATATCACGCTTTATTCAAGTTACATAGTACAGACAAAAATATTGCACCACTGCTCGTTTCATCTAATCTTCCAGACCTCTAATCTTAATACCTATCATTTCAGTTTAATTGCCACAGGTATATAAAACAAAGCACCTATCTATGCCGTCTGCCTTTACAAACATTTGCAAAACACCAGGTTTTTCTTACAAACTTGTTGAATTCAAGCATGGTACTGTTATAGGATGCCACAGTTACAACAGTTCATGAAATTTCTTTCCTCCTACATGCTCCAGCATAAATGTAGTTATTGCAGTGGAAGGAACAAAGCCTCAAAGTGGCAAACCACATAAAGTTACAGAGTGGGGTTGTTGACTGTTGAAAAGCATAGTGCATAGTGCATAAAAGTCACCAATGCTTTGCAGACTCAGTAGCTGTTCCAAACTTCTGCAGGCATTAACAGCAGCACAAATACTGTGCCCTGGGACCTTCATGGCATTGGTTTCCAAGGCTCAGCAGCTCCTGTAGGTTTAATGTGTAGGCGGCCAAATACTTATATATGAGTGTGTTTGCGTGTGTCTTCCCAGTTTAAGCTCTTTGTTTATCTTATTTTGTATGAAGTGCTACATACAAAGCAATAATTGCTTACAACACACAAAATTACTTACTTATGTCATTGGCCATGTTGCCATGTTAACTATACACTAACTGCCCACCTTGTTAGGTATATGTTTTCAACTGCGCGTTAACCCTGATCACCCAATAATAGCAACTCAGTGCACGTAGATATGGCCAAAAAGACCTGCTGAGGCTCCAACAAAGCATCAGAATGGGGAAGAAAAGTGATTTTAATCCAGCAATTTGTTAAATCTATGCCATGATTGTTAAAGATTCATCATAATCTGTCTCTAGCTCAACAAAAACAGAATATTGTTGATTATAATCACATTTCTGCAACAACTGATAAATTCTATGAGCACATATTAAATTAAACGGTCTCTCTCTCTCTTTGTCTTTTAACTAATATAGGACCTGTAGCATTAGGCCCTCTTGTCCTTGTTCTTGGAGTTCTGCTAGGTTGTTGTGTTCCTGTGATTGCGCTTCTCATTTTGTACCCCAGAAGGATTAATATTTGTCAGCATTGCAAAGGTAGGTTTACCATGACTGTGTGTGTGTGATAGATTTTTAAACTAAATTATGTTTAAGATCCAAATATATGTTTCAGTTCACCATACCAGGACAACAAGAAGAAGACAGGATTACAATAAAAATAAATCACTGCATTTAGATAACCTTGTTACATGATTCTTGTGTAATTAAACGCCTTGGCTCACTGGAACACTTATAGCTATTTTCTTCCCTTTGTGTTTTCCTATGTTTCATTTTGATTTGGAGCTTATAAATAGATGTTTGGAATAGATGTGTGTCATATCACAATATTGTATTTCAAAAATAAATACTAAACATCCATTACTTAAAACTTCTGTAGAAATAGTTTGTATAATTATATTATATAATTAGAGAACTGGAGGTGCACTGGGCACACCACAGGAAGGAACGTGTCTGTCCATTAATTTGGATATTTTTAATGTTACCACACTATTATTCCAATCATATTCCCAAATCTAATTTCTTCAGGGGAAATACGTGCTGCCAATCATGCTGGATGTGACGTGTCAAACGTGGGTCAAGTAAATGATTTGGTAAATATGCTTTTACTATATTTTCTGCAGCATGCTTTTGGAAAAGAGATTAGGAATATCATACCCACAGCATATAAGAAAGATATAACAATATATTGTTAAATTTGTTACAATATGAAGTGTTGGAATAAAGTTAATAGGTGCACAATTTCACAAATGAAATTGCAGAATTTATTTACTAGATTAGTAGAACAACTCCACAAAATCTCACCCAATCAAGAACACTCTCAAGGACGTAGGCATGTTATTGTGAAAGTTTACAAGGTGTCAGAAAACACCTACATAACTGGAAACGCAGACGATTTACAACAAGGTGCAATCCACTGGTTAAATTCAAGACTCAGAAGGCCAGATTAGACTTTGCCAGAAAACATCCAAAAAAGCCTGCACAATATTAGAATTATGGGAAGAGAAAAAAAAGGAGATTCTCCTAAGTATGGTGGAGTCCCCACCATCTCTAGGCAGCATATTAAAGCCAATTAATTAATCAAAGCCAAAATTAAATGCATGCTGTGTGTTCAAATGTCTGTGCATTTTGGAGGTATTACCCCACTTTGTTGTGATCTGTGTTGGGGTCATTACTCAAAAAATATGTATTACATATATTACACAGAACACTTTTCTTAAAAGTAATGCAGAATGTTACTTGATTACTTTCCAGAGAAAGTCATTTGTTACACTACTCATTACATTTACATCGCTATAAAATGACCTGAAACACATTGTCTCATAATTACTATTTCACACTATAAACCTGAGGCTATTGTCCCACACACCAACACAAATACCTATGCTAATGAGAACACATATATATGAGCTTTCTCTCAGTTTTAGGTATGAAAACAAAGCCAACAGTACAAAACAAAGTTTAAAACCTGCATGGAGGAGATCAGCTGTTGGACTTTCGGGAAAAGAATGTTGTCACATTCTTGTCCAATATAAAATTCAACAGTCCTGGGTGTTTTTTATTTTGTTTTTCATTTCATGACGACCTGGTCAGACTCTTCTACTCCAAACTTGACTTTATAATAGATGCAGTATGTGGTTTACCATTGTCTTGGTGAAATATACAAGGCCTTTCCTGAAAAAAATCATCATCTGAATGGGAGTATATGTTGCGCTAAAACCAATATTTACTTTTCATCATTGATAGTGCATCTCTGGTTGTTAGTGTCACCTCCAGAGGTACTAAACCAACGCCGTACCATTAGAGATGCAGGCTTTAGAACTAAGCATCTTAACTGTGTTGACAGGCAATAATTTCTTGAAGTGTTTGTAAACCCATGTAATGATTCGCATTAAAATCATGCCTGTTTTTAATCTAGTGTCACCTGAAGACCTGAAAATCACCAGCATCCGATGGTGATTTTCTGCCTTGCCCCTTTACATTGAGAAACATTTATTCTGAAATTATTCCACAATTTGCAGACATATTTCTTTTTCAGATTGGTGAACCTTTGCCCATCTTTACTTCTGAGAAACTTGAATTAAAGCTGAATATATGCACCGACTTGATTTAAAATCCACTTTGATGGTACACAGAGGCAAAATTACAGAAAAATTACAGAGAAATTTGGGCAAAAACTTATCAACCCAACCCTATAGAAATGCTGATTCAAAATTCTAAGATATATTGCAAAATATTAGAATAATCTTATAAGATTTCTTTAAAAAATAGTAGTAGACATATTGCACATATGTAATTTCTAACTATTCCAATACTCTTACTTTAGTTGAAGTTGATGACATAAATTCTAAAATACCTGTCATTTCAGATGGACGACACTGCAGTCCATTACTCCTCAGTGAGAGTAAACAGGAACAGGAAGAGGAAGGAGTCAACACAAGATTGTGTGTATGCTGCTGTTAGACTAGAGTCCCACACTCAGCGGCAACAGTCAGCATAGGCCAAGAAGGGCAAGAGTAGTAGTCGTTTAATAGACACTCTGGCCTTTCTGTGTGTCAACATAAAACGGTTCCTATGAAAGTTTCTTTTTTTTTCTTCCAAAAACTATGTTGCTCATCTAATTTTATGGAAACACAACCTCTTTGGTTACTTTATTAACTGCAAAATAAGTTATGGTAGTATTTTTGGGCCAACAAAACATGTTGTATAATTCACATTTGGTAACCCCAAATCATTGTTGAAAAATATCAAACTAAATAAATTTCATTGGCTCATTAAAGAGTGTTGAATGGATTTCTATGATTCTGAAAGCTGCAGTACTGAAAGTTGTGCAGTAGGATGTTGGAACTTGAAAGTTTGATCTATTTTTAAGGTTTACAAGTCGTGCTGACAAACAGACACAATAACAGCAAGAATGCATTCTTAAGCCATTCTATTGGATGACTGCAGAAACATGGTCAAGATTCACACATGGTGATGAAATAAACATATTTTTAGCATCTCATTGTTGCACATTTGTCTTTTTTCTGATCAAAATCATTGTTTTTTTTTTTATCATTAAATCAGTGAACTTCTCTGATATGGGGTTCCCCTGGTTGAATACATCAAAACATTCCTGTTAGCCTGTAATTTTGATTACAGTAGTTTTTCCCCAGACTTTCGATCAGTATCGCCATATAAATTTCACTTTTAGAAGTGAAACAAATTAATTTGAGAAAGAATACATTGCATATTCACTATATAACAAAAATAATCTGTTTAATTGACCTTTAATTTCATGAAGAGTTGTGTTGAAGAAACAGGAATATGAGGAATGCGAGCAGAAGAAAGACTAATCTGCTGAAGGCCCTCATGCGGTATTAATCCAACCTGGCCATTATTTTGTAATGGTGGTATTTCAGTAATGTTCATTTCCAATCTGATTATGATGATTTTTTTTAATGTTTTTATTTGAGAGGATTTCTCTCTTCCCTCTTTTCTTTCTTGAATGTTGTAGTTCAGAGCTGATCTTGACATGTATGCATGTGTGCACATCTCCATTATTTCCATTATTTCTATATTCTAAATGAAGCTTATGTGTAAGTTCAATAAGGAAAATCTCTAGTCACCCATCTGTCTGCCTGGGAAGCAGACTCTTTGCTGACATCACTGGTTTAATCCAATCCTCTTTCTGTCCGCCTTCTTCAGGCCAATCAGTCTCCACTCCACATAGTTAATTCTCACTGCTCATCTGTCATTCTCCTTTACAGACGCCTTTGTGCAACCCATCTCCTCCCTATCTCTGCCTCTCCCATATTACGTAGGCTTGATCCAAGCCCCCAGTTTCATCTGTACCACCACCATCAAACTCCTGAAGGTCCTGTCCTAATTCTTATGACTGCTGGTGCAAGTACAAGAACCAATAAGTGGGATCGATAGGCAGGCAAACTGAGGTCAGATATCAAGGTCAGATAAGCTCCTGAGGGTCAGATATTTTCTCACGTTCATTATGTCTGTGCTGGGTGTAATTCATCTGATCCAGTTCTGAACCAAAACACATTACGATCACCGGGAGAAATGTTGTCAGAGTCAGAATAGACTGACCAGTGGAGAGTCGTTGAATCTCCTGGAGTGGATTTATTACTGTTGACCACTGAACAACAGTATAGCTTGATGCCATCTGATTGTTTTGTGCATAATACAAAACGCAAAGACATTCTTCATAACGTTCTCAAACACACTTTCTCTTCTACAAACAAAAAGTTTGGTGGGTGACCTCCCTCTGGGGCTCTCCTCTGTTCTTCTTTAAGTGGGGGCCATGATTGTTTCTGTGGTGGTCCTCCTGGGGCTCTTGTGCTCTGGCGGGGGGCCTCTGGATGTCTGTGGCCCAGGTCTCCTCCATGCCTGCTTTATGTCCTGGGGGGGCAGGGCTGTGGCTCCCCACACACACTATTAGACACTTCCATGGAGAAACCTTATGAACACAAGTGCGCTCACCCACACAGGTGTACAAACAGGTACTCACAGACACACACTATCTTGGTCTGCTGCTGCTTCTAAATATATCTTGTATTTTTAGTACTGTGTGCTGTTCAGTAACATTTATTATTATATATTTTTTACTGTTATTTATACATATGTCGGTTGTTGCTGTGGTTTCTCTGCTGTTTTGTTTTTCAGCAAGTGTTGAAGCAGATTCTCAGTGTTTCTTCTCTCTATCCCTCTTCTTCTCCTCTATTTTTCTCTCCCTCTCCTTCTGTTGACTTGCCTGCAGGATTCCCCAACCTTATAAACAGTACTTTTGCATAGAGACCGAAACTAGCACCCTGATTAACAATGAGCTATGAGATCAGTTTCAAGATGGTTAATATGCAAATTGTGATGATCATTGATCAAGTGCCCTGAGTACCATTCACAGAGTGTTGGGGAATGGCTACAGTCACAGCATTGTAAGATAGCAAAAGATGTACCCTGGGGCCCCCTCCTCAGTTCAGAGTTGGTCATTCCTATTTCATGTAAATGGCCTCTTTGACTTTCCACTTAACCCAGTGTTTCTCCCTGTCTTCCTGAAATGTGTCTCCCACTGAAAATGTTATATTTAGATAAACAGAATCAACTTCCTGGAATTTCTTTACTTGGATGATTGAGTATGTATCACAATGCATGACAATATGTATTGTACATTTGCTTTCCATTAGGTTGAAATAAAATGTAAGCAAAAAAACGAAAAGTCTCAAATCTGACTACTTCATAGAAATTCAATCCTATCCTGTAATGGCCCAACTTAAACAAACACACACAAAAACAAAAAAAACATCGATCAACATAAATATATTTTAATCACAGAAAGCATGACTAGCTGTAACAGTCAAAAATCAGATATGCAAAGCAGAAATGGAAAGAAAAAGAATCTAAATTTCAGAACTTTTGAGGTGATATATTGTCATTGATTTATCAATTTAACTGTTCACAGGCAATATTTAACTAAGACAAAAAAAATAACAAGACCAAAGAATCACAAATATAGGGTCTGTATAATGTAAGGTTCAACTTAAATGTCAGGAAATGCTAAACATTGTCATTGGTATCAGCATTTAACTTGAGAGTAAACACTATCCTCAGCAAACTCAGTCTTCCTTCTTCCCCTTGTTTTTATTTCAGAGAAATGCAGTGCAGCATAGTTTAGTTCTTCATTAGCTTCAGTCTGTGTAATATTTTAAAAAAGCAAAAAAGTTATGTATATAGTGATATCAAGGCGTTTTTTAAATATATTAACTGAATACCAATCATTTTAATTACTTACACTATTATGCACTGGTTGGTGTGAGGTCTTGGTTGGAGTATCTGATATAGCACAGAAGACAAATTACATTTACTACATTCTAACAAAAATATACAGTAAAAAAGTACTCTTAATGTGGCATTTAATTCACAAATTATTGTCACTGATCACTTATAAAAATGAATTATTTGCATAAATTTGTTTGTATAAATGAGGTACACAAAGGAACACAAAGCACAATGCTACACCTCAATCGTCATCAAAAACATGTACAGTACTCGAATCTTTATAGTTTTACAGTAGAGCTTCTGTCATGATCATTGTGGCGGGGCGTGGCTTGCGGTGCGGTGGAGATGGCTTCACCTGCTCAGCAATCACGCCTCGCCAGCCATAAAACGGGTCCTGTGCAACCTGATGTTGTTGTTGGTGTTATGTACGGCTGGCAGCGGGAGAGCTGCAGCCGGTGTCTGTGTAGCAGCAACCGTGTGTGTGTAAATAAATAAAAGTATGTGGAACAACATGCCCGAGTCGTGGGGTCTGCCTTCAGTCCGTTACAATCATATAATCCATAAATTTTTGGTCTTAAAATTGTGATTGAAATGATTTCAGGTTTTTATAACACTTACCTTGAAATGGTTTACATAATCTTCGGTTGCAGATCAAGACAACATTTCCAAAGACAGAAATGGCCAAGCAAACTATTAATATTGCCATTTGAATAACTGCTGGCCGTGTTGATTGCACTACAAAAAACAAACCAAAATTCAGTTCTCAAAAACTCTTATCAGCCGTCTTTGTGTGAATATATAGTATAGATTGAAGTACTTAACACGAAATACCTTCAATGTCCAGTTTAGTTCCATTTCCAAATAATATCTCTCCACATGTGGCCACAGCACAGTAGTAAATGCCAGCATCAGATGAGCTGACATTCTTAGAGAAGCGATAAAGACACCTCTCCTGTGAGTCCGATATTATCTCACTTTCATTATGTCTGTTTCCATCAGTGTAGATGATGCTTGGGTGTAATTTATCTGAACCAGCTCTGAA
Source organism: Tylochromis polylepis (assembly GCA_015107715.1). Taxonomy (NCBI): domain Eukaryota; kingdom Metazoa; phylum Chordata; class Actinopteri; order Cichliformes; family Cichlidae; genus Tylochromis; species Tylochromis polylepis. The sequence goes on along the minus strand of VVHJ01057666.1, from coordinate 12,378 downwards.
CCAGAATACATTGTAATCGCTGGGACACATCTTGTCACAGTGCGAATAGACTGAACACTGGAGAGTCATTGAATTTCCTGAACGCAGTGGATTTAATACTGTTGGCCACTGAACAACAGTATACTTTGATGCTGGCTGATTATTTCCTGTGTAATACAAAACACAAATACATTCTTCATAACATGCCCCAAAACACTTTCAAAGTTTATAAAAGTAGGGCAGTGTATTACTAGCTTACCTTTTACTAACAAATATGTTCCGGTCCATTCAGGATTAATCCATTCTATAATTCCACAGTGATAGATTCCCTCATCGTCTTGGACTGCCTTCAAAATGGTCAGGTTGCTAAATTTTTTATCATAATGTGCTTGAAATCTTGATTTAAATATTTCTTGACCATACTCAGGTGTTGCAGTTTCATACAGTGTCACTATTAATTTAAGAGTATCTCCAACACTCTGCTTGTACCAGTGGATTCCTCTACTGCTGACCACATTGGGCAAAGCACATGTTAAGTTCGCTGGTTCACCAAGCTGAACAGTTTTCACTGGAACTAGAGTATCTGAATTTGAATATAAAAAAAGTTATGTTTTTCTCCACACATCTGCGTGACAATAAATTCTCAATTTAGAACATCTTCAGTAAAGATAAATGCACACTTACATCCTTGATGAAGAAAAAGCAATATAATCCATAACATGGCCATCGTGACACTGCTCCTTGTTGAGGACTTTGTTGGTATTTCACTGAGTGAAGGAGGTGAAATCACCGTATTCGGTAAGACAGTAAAATGCTGCTAATTGGTCGGTACAGAATAGATTCAAATGTACACTTCCTGTCATATTTGCCTCCTCCTGGGCTTTGCAAACGCTCTCATCTTCTTTCATCTTGTATTGCAACTGCCCATGTTGTTAACTAGAACACTGTTCCCTACAGGTCATAGTTATTCTTGTTATTAAAACTTAAGCACTCAAAGAGTAATCAGCACAGTCCCCACTGCTGTTTGTGGTATTTACTGCAAGAAATACCTCAGAAAACATCACATTTTGCAAGGAAATTTGCAAGGTTGATGCAGCTGATTTAGCCTCTTCAAAAACCAAAGCTCATGAGCAGTTTTTTTTTAAAACAAATTACACCAGAAACAAGCCAGTAGTTGTTTAAACACTCTAAAAAAAAGAAAAAAAAAGAAAAAAGATACACTCACACTCACACACACACATTAACACCATGGTGAAGCTGTAGGAAAAGCTACAATAATGCCAGATTTTGACTATACGATTAGAGCTTTGATTTGCATTTGGTGACTCCACAAAACCCCAAATCCTAATGAGAGATAACAGGTATTATGACAATAGTCACATCTTTTTCAAGACAAATTTTTTAATGAGGCTCTGTATAAACTCTCATCAAGTGGGTATTTGACCCTCAGTTGAATAAAGATATTTTAAAAAATGACAAAAAAAAGAACAAAAAGCAGAAGTAAAGTAAAATTTTATTTGTATAGCACCTTTCATGATAAAAATCACAAAGTGCTTCACAGAAAAGCTAAAACAAAAAAGCAAGTTTTAAAAGATGAGTCTTTAGCTGTTTTTTTTAAAGAAATTGTATAGAAATTTGTCATTCAGGAAGATTTCATATATACATAATTTACTTAATGCATGCACAATGCACATTGTTTATTCCTGACTTGTGAGCTGCTTTAAACCTATACTTCCATCTAAGATTCCATCCATTTTTCTAGCCTTTATCTGGGTCTGTGTTGCACAAGCTGGAGTGTGCCCCGGGGTAGAACATGCTTGAAACACTCCAAATAGAACGTGCCAAATTTTACTTGTTGTGCCCTTGAACCAGAGCTGTGGAGCGGCTGTTAGCAGGTAGGCTGGATTCCTATAGCCACAAGAGAATCGGTGGAGAGAGGGCAGGCAGGTAAGTCCATTTATTTGCAGCAGGTAAATCCAGCTGTAATACTGTAGATTTGTTTGAGTGGTTGATCATTGTTGCCGACTCCCGTGTTTTGGCCAAGCTCAAGCTGTTGGACAAACCCAAACCATTATATTTCCACCACTGTGCTTGACGGTTGGTGTGAGGTGTTTGTGCTAATATGCTGTGTGTCTGTTTTTCTCCAAACAGGTACTGTGCATTATGTTCAAACATCTCCACTTTGGTTTCTCTGTCCAAAAGTAATTATTCTAGAAGTCTTGCGGTTTGTTTGATGCTATTTTGTATGCTGTGGTATCATGTTCTTTTGAGAGAGAAGAAGCTTTCTTCTGGCAACCATTCTGCCAATGCCATAGTATAAGCCACAGTATAATCTTTTTGTGATTATACTGTCATGAACTTTAACTTTTAACATGCTAACTGAGACCAAGTGAGTCTTGGATGTTGCTCTTGGGGTTTTTGCAGTTTCTTTTAGCATTTTACAATCTTGAACTTCTTGAGCTCTACATCTGATCTGTATTTCTATATATATTTTTGTAGAGTTCTGTGAAAGAGTTCACAATTTCTTTTGGTTTTGTGACAAAAGAGTCTTGCACTTTTATTTTATGTGTTGTGTTAGAAGTTTGTTGTTTTCGCAGTCTATATGCTAATAATCTGCTTACTTTATTACCATATTTTCATAATATCTTTACTTAGTGAATCTTAAATTGCCCTCTATTTTTTTCACTTAATTAGCTACTAAATTCTCTACGTGCTGTGTTTATTTCTTTGAAAATATTTGTTGAGCCCTGCTGTTCATGTGCATGGTCATGTTTCTTTATCTTGTTTTCCAATTCTTTTTGTTTTGTTTGCTTTTGTTTTTTCCTGGCACTTATTAATGATATTATTCATGCTCAAAGGTATGCTTTTGTGCAATTCTTAATTATAAGGAGAGACATTTCTGGAGTGTTGTTTACTGCCATGTATGTTGAATACTCTGAGGCTATGAAAGAAGTGAAGTCCATATCATTTAAAACGGATGCATTTAATCTCCATTGTTTTGATGTTTCTAGTGGGGAATGGTCTTATAATGCGACTGGGAGTATCCCAATATTTTCAATTCTATATATCTCTGCCTTTGATGTGACAGATAAGTCTATTGTGGAGTAGGAGCCATATCTGCTTGAGTAAAATGTGAATTCCCTTCTTTTTAGAAACGTCGACCCCCAGACGTCCACTAGGCCTGCCTCTGTAGCTTGATATTTAAGGATTTTACACAACTGTGATAAGGGAGACCTAGGGGCTGGTTACCAGTCTAATGACTGAGACATCACACAATTAAAATCTCCCCCCATCAGCAACAGCCCTGAATCATAGCTCATAATCATATGAAATACATGTTTTACAAACCCTGGGTCATCCTCATTGGGAGCATATATGTTGACAAGGCATACCTCCCGTCCGTCGAATGATCCGTTCAATAAAATATATGTTCCCTCAGCGTGCTTTCGTACGAGAGTTTCTGTAAAATATACTTGTCTGTGGATGAGTATAGCTACGCCACTTCTTCTTCCTGGTTGATGTGACAAGAAATAAACTTTATCTGCCCAGGACTTCTTTATCTTTGTATGTTCAGTGCCTGACAGGTTTGTTTCCCGCAGAAGTGCTATTTGGCTGTTTATTTGTCTTTAACTGTTGTAATATTTTCTTTTCTTCACTGGACTGTGAAGACCCTTAACATTATAACTTACAACTTTTTTTTTTCCATCCATTGTCTATAAATAAAATTATATTTTGTATTGAGAAGAGGATTAGGTAGGAGGGTAGGCCTCCAAAGATACACTGTTGAATGGGCTGGGAGTAACATGACTTTAAAAAGGGGAGGCAAAGGGGATCTATAGGCTAATTTCAAAGGGAAAGTAAGCCCTGCTGTTTGACTAAGCGAAGTAATGTTCTGGTACAAAATGAGAACAAGAACATATAACACACACAACACAACAAGCTATATAAGCAATAGCAACTGAACTTTTTCAAAACAACTGGGACCTGGTCCCTTGTCACACCTGATTAGCAGCACTGTGGCACATTCTCTGAAAATTCAGGATCTACCTTTGCCCTGTGTCAACAAGAGAGGTTTAAAATAGCAGAGAAACACACAAACAAAGACAAAAACCAGCTTTGAGCAATCAAGCGCCTGCTATATACATTAAACTGAAGTGTCTTTCATTTAAAATGAAAAATGAAAACTGATAGTTTTGCAACGATAGCTCGAGGTTTCTGCTCTCTGGGGTTTTTTGGCATTAGTGTGTGATGTGATCTCCCCACCTTAATTTCTCTCTCAAGTTGCAGAATGTCTTTAATTGCTCTTGAAAACGATTCCGGTGAACTTGACCCTGGTTCCTCCACTGTGCTAGCTATCCGTATGTTGCCCCGCCGCATTCGCCCCTCCATGTCCTTGCAGTGGTCTCGTAGTGTTGACATTGGCGGGCAACAATGGTATGTGGACGATGGTGCAGCGTCACCACCTAATCTGAACATGAAGACAGTTCATTTTTCACGTATGTCACATCTACTTGTGGCTATATTGCCAATAATTTCAGCTCGCATAGCATGCAAGTCTGATTTGATGGCATTAAACTCATCCGCCAGCACACTTCTCAGTTTGTCTTTTAATTATTTTGGATATTTCTCCAGTCAGTAAGGACAATATATCCCCCTTCATCTCTTTGCCCCTCATACCTGAGTTTGGTGACTGTCTAGGCGACGCTTCATCTAGATATTCAGGAGAATGCGGCCTCATGGATCTAGCGGGCCTGCTAGCTTTAGCTGTGTACTTGTGTTTTTGCAGTTTTTCTGCCATTCAGCCCTCCATCACATATGTTTAGCAGTTCTCGTTTTTAAAGACACAATGAGTAAGCACCTGGGTCATCCACCATTTTGCTGTGATACATCATGCTCAGGAGTACAACAGCCATTCCTTTCTTTCTGACATAGTAAACCATAGTAAGGCTGTTACTATTTTTATTCTGTCCTGATATATGAAATTGTATTTCTGGTAATCTGCTTCTACCAGTAGACTCCTCTACTGCTGGCCTGCTGATTGGATAAATTACATTTTCAGTTTGCCGGTTCACCAAGCTGAACATTTGACCCATGAACCATGAAGTCTGAATTAATAGAAAACATGCCTCCATCCATTCTGTTCTGCTTATTCTTTTCAGGGTCACAGGGCAAGAGAAAACACACACACACACACACACATATATATATATATATATATATATACACACACACACACACACACACACACAAATGAACAAATAAATAATAATAATAATAAAAAAAGCATAAACACATTTTTTCCAATGTGGAAAAAGTCTACTGCAAAATTATTTTCTGTTATTTGTACACTTCTATTTGACATTATATTCTTAATAAATTCTCTGTTTAAAACATTTTTAAACAACACACTGAACAACACATCCTTGAATAAGAAAAAGCAATGTAAGCCTTTACTGCTTACTGTTGGATATCTCTTTGTTATTTCAGTAAGTGATAGCGGTGAAATGGTCATATTAGGTAAAACAGTAAATATGACTGGAACACCAAATAGTAAAAAAGTGATATTTTTTCCCTGAAAAAAGTCAAAGAGCAATCTGAACAAGTGCCCCTCACAGAGTGAGATACTTTAGCCCCTTCCAAAACCAGAAATAATTTATATTTTATGGAGCAAATTCTATGGCAAATCATTCATCACACTGAGTTATTTTACTGAGAGTTAGACATCTCAAACCAACGTTGGTGCAAGACTAAAATCAGAATAAGGAAACCTCTCAATAAATTTGAAGGTGGATGCAGACAGACTGAACTGTTAGGCTTAAGCTAGTCATGATTAACACTGTGAGACAATAATGATATTGTAAGTCATGCTGTTAATTTAATCATTTATAACATCACACAGAAACAGGGAAACAAGAACAGGCAAAAACAATATTATATAAATAACAGTATATGCAAAACATCAGGTTTTCAGTAAAATTAGGAAGAAGTTCTTTATATTTTTTATTTCCAATGAAAGAAATCAGTGTTAATAGACAACCCACAGTTTTGTATAGACACACTTTCACACTCTGCTTTTGACATGAGAATACACAGTTTCTTCAGTTTCCAGTTCGTTCTTCTTCTTCCTTCCTCTTGTAGTTTGACTTCCAGAGAAATGCAGTGCAGCATAGTTCAGATCATGTCCACTTTCACTCTATGCAAAATAAAATTCATATTTATATATAAATCTACTGGAAATCTTTTTCCTGAATTAACAAATATGATTTAGTCTTATTACTTACATAGTCATTCATTGTTTGGCTCAATGCATCTTGTCTTGCTTGTGAAGAGCTGGTTTCTGTGCATAAAGTTGATTTAAAAAAATAAATAAATATCCACATTACCTCATGTTTTCAATTGCAGGCTTGACAATTTTACTTTTTTGAAGTTAAAATTAACTTGACCTTGATGTGTTCAAATGTGAGCAACCGGTAGCAAGTGTAAAAATGTTTATAACATATGTACCATATGCAATTTAATGAAAACCATCGTAGTATGATTATTTACGAGTCAGTGAATAACACTTACCTTTAAATTGTTCACATGCTGCTCTTGGAGTTCGGCAACAGATGCAAACAATATTAAGAATCACAGAAATAAACAAGCAGATTATTGCTATAAACAGCGCAGTAAATTCGTAACCTGCCTTTTGCTCTAGAAAAGAAAGGAAAGAAATTATTAATGATTGTGCAAGACACAGAAACCTAGCTGTCATATTATTCAAAATCATACCTATTTGAAGTTTAGTTCCATTTCCAAAGAATAATTCCCAACACGTGGTCACAGCACAGTAGTAAGTCCCTTCATCAGATGAGCTGACGTTTTTAGAAAAATGATAAATGCAGCTCTTCTGGGGGTCAGATCTTTTATCACATTCTTTACTTTTGTTTCTGTCAGTGTAGATTAATTTTGGATAACTTTTATGTGATCCAGCTCTGAACCAGAGCACAGTGAGATCTCCGGGACATGTCTTTTTGTCAGAGTCAGAGAGGACAGAGCACTGAAAAGTCACCAAGTTTCCTGGTTGGACTGTTATCAGCGGTGACTGAACAACAGTGTAGTCTGATGTCCTTTGAGTGTGTCCTGCATAAAATAAAACAGTGTTAGCAAATGTGACTTTAGGTGTTACACATTAAAGTCATGTGTCTTGCATTAAAATATTTCACTTGGAATAGCTTATGAAATCACTGAAATTGTTTAAAAAAAAACAGATAAAATGTATCTTGGATTTTATGGAATGTAAATTATTATGTCAGTTTTCACAGCATGTTTATTGAGGATGTTATCTTTCCTTAACACTGCTGCTTTACTGGTTAAAGTTAGGGAAAACATGTACTTAGATCACATTATTACCTTTGACTAACAAATATGTGCTGGTCCATTTAGTATTCTTGAACCACTCAGTGATTCCACAGTGATAGGTTCCCTCGTCCTCTTGGTTTGCCCTCAAAATGGTCAGGTTGGTGAAATTTTCATCGTAATTAACCTTCCATCTTGATTGATTAAACTCAGGGGAAAACTCAAGTTGTGCAGATTCCTTCAGTGTTGATATTTTTTTTAGAGTGTCTCCGGTACTCTGCTTGTACCAGTCGACTTCTCTACGGCTGAACTGTGAATTCTTACGCAGATCACATGTGAAGGTTACAGTTTCACCAAGCTGAACTGAAGTCATTGGGATAAGTGTATCTAGATTGAAAGAAAACATACAAAATCTACAATATTAAGTCACAATGATGCAGGAAAACCACCATGCAAACAAAATTAATGTATGGAGAAACCTTGAACAGAATAAGAAAATACTTACATCCTCGATGGAGAAAAAGCAATGTAACCAATAACACGATCATCTTGAAAGTGTCTCTTTTTGGGGAGCTTGCAGGTATTTCATTGACTGTAGGAGGTATTATAGTATGTCACACTGTCAAATGAATCTGATTGGTTACCACAGAATAAAGATTCAAGTGCACTTCCTGTCACTCATTTCTGTTGTCCAGGGCAGGTCATCGCTTCCTTATCATTCAGTCATTTTAATTCCAAGGTAAATTCCTTTTTAATGAATTTAGGAGTTCATCTTGTAGTTGTTTCATCTTTGCTATCCAATATTCACTTTCTTTGCTCATCATCTGTCAGCAAGTTCTCCAACTAAGTGATTGTATTGGGCATTTGTTCCTATCATCTTCAAACAACCCCTTTTAGTGTTTCTCAATAGACATGCTGGATTTTTACCACTTTAAAATGTTCATGTTTAAAATGTTTTAAAGAAGTTAATGTAATGATATAGGTGTGTTAGTGGGTATAAGTCCTGTCTGGGACCATGTTTAAACTTTCCTTTCAGTCATTCATTACTTTCGTTTTCACTTCCTGCCTGGTTAAGTTTAAGCAATGCATCTAGGTTAGATCTCGACTGTTATCTGATTTACAATGCTCTGTCCTAGCTAAGAGTAAAGACAGCGGCACACATTTTACATGCATTTTCTATACTTCCAATAGAGGTTGTTTCAGTCTAAAATTTAAATTGTCATAACTGCAGCTTGAACAACGGATCTATAGGGTCATTTGTGGTGTGTGGACCATTTTTGTTTTTGCTGCACAGCTATTTACTGAGCTAAACACACTTCCAGCAACATCAAATAGAATATGTATAGTGTAAAGCCCTACCCCCACCCCTTTCAAGACAACAAATATATTCATGTGTTTTGTTTGTTTGTTTTTTTACAAATTAAGATCCTAATGAATGGTTAAAATTAATTGGTTAAACATTCCTGTAGCCAAGGGTTTTGCATTACAGAGCATGCTGCTATGTAACTGGTACACACTCTCTGATGATGAGAAGGTAAACGTGGCTTAAACCTTTTTTCTCTAATGGCCAGGAAATACTTTCCGTGTTGTCGATGAATTTGATAGCTAATTTTAAATCTTAATAAAAATCATTATGTTTGTTTTGTGAAGTCTGGTTACATTCAGAGTAAAACAGGTGATGAATTATGGTATGGCATAGTGGTGTTAAGTATTTGCCCCCTTGCTGATTTCCTATTTTTGTATGCTTGTCACACTTAAATGTTACAGGTCATCAAACAAATTTAAATATCAGACAAAGATAACACAAGTAAATACAAAATGCAGTTTCTAAATGAAGGTGTTTATGTCATAAAAATCCTTGATCTCCACATGCCTGTCTCTCGCTTCAGCTAATTGAAATCTTGTATTTAGCTTATCTCAGTCTACCAAAACATCTTGACGGAGAATGTCCAACCATCTGTTCATGATCTCAAGCTGAACCACACTTTGGAGTGGCCTAGTCAAAGTCCTGACCTGAATCCCATTGATATTTTGTTTCATGACCTTAAAAAGGCACTTGATGCATGAAAACCTTCCAGTGTGGCTGATGTACAACAATTCTGCAAAGATAAGTGGGCCAGAATTCCTTCACTGTGCTGTAAAAGACTCAGTTGCCAGTTATTGCAAATACTTGATTGTAATTGTTACTGCTAAGGGTGGTCCAACCAGTTATTAGGTTTAGGGAGCAATCACTTTTTCACACAGGTTAGGATTTTTTCCAACTTAATAACAAAAACATTCATTAGAAACTGCATTTTGTGTTTCCTTGTGTTATCTTTGTGTAATGTTTAAATTTATTTAATGAGCTGAAAAATTTAACATACAAGAAATCAGGAAGGGGGCAAACACTGTTTCACACCACTGTATTTACAGTAGTTACAGACTGGTGTCATCAAAGCTGCTGTTTCCATCTTTTAGAAACCATATATATAACCATATATATATATATATATATATATATATATAGAGAGAGAGAGAGAGAGAGAGAGTTATGGGGCTTTGCTGAAGATGTATTTTTGACCTGTTACTGCTCAGACATATAGAAATCCAGTCATACCACAAGGAGAACAACCAGAAAGGGCCCGGCAAGGGTTTGAACCAGGAACTTTTTTCATGTGAAATGACAGTGAACAGTGCACCACCATGCTGCCCTTGTACTAATGCAGTGGTTCCTGAAGTGGGGGGCGTGCCCCCTAGGGAGGCCACAGAGCCATTGCAGGGTGGGGCACAGTATGAATAATAAAAAAAGAATGCTTGGACACTATTAGCATAATGGACAGGTTTTTGACGGGGCTCCCACACAAACGCAAAGCAGAAGATGAAGCATTGCCAGATATGCTTCCAAACCAACTTCCTTCCAAGCCAAAGACTAGAAAATATGATGAAGCATATCTTTGGCTTCACCTGCACAATGGTGGGTAATGAGGAGAGGCCACAGTGTGTTGTCTGTCTTAAAGCGCTAGCTTGTGACAGTTTAAAGCCTAACAAGCTAAGACGCCACTTGGAGACAAAATATCCAGAGCACAAAGACAAGTCAGTGGACTTTTTCAGACAAAAATGTCTAAATTGCCGTGCTCAACAGTGTCTCTTTACTAAAGCTGCATCTGTGTCAGCAAATGCTCTGCTCAGCTCTTATAAAGTTGCCTACCAAGTGGCACAGTATAAAAAGCTGCACACAATTGCAGAGGAATTAATACTTCCCTGTGCTACGGATGTGGTTTCAACTATGATTGATGACACAGCAGCCAGCAAACTACGGGCTATTCCTCTGTCCAGTAATACCATCGGCAGGCGCATTTATGATATGTCAAAGGACATAGAGGAGCAGCTTAATGATAAGGTGCGTGACAGACGCTTTTCTCTGTAGATGGATGAAGCCACTGACAGTAACAAAGACTGCTTACTGATAACGTACGTCAGATTCATTGATGGAGATGAGATAAGGGAGGAACTGCTTTTCTGCAAACAAGTTGGAAGAACTGTTTAAAATCACTGACTCTTACTTGAAAGAGGCCAAGAATGAAATGGGAGGACTGTGTGGGGATCTGCACCGATGGGGCGCAGGATATGGCTGGGAAATGAGGAGGGCTGCAAGCTCTCATCAAGCGCATCTCCCCCAATGTGCAGTGGACTCACTGTATGATACACCGCGAAGCACTGGCATCTAAACAGCTGAATCCTGAGCTGAGTGACGTGATGACTGATGTCATCGCCACAGTCAACTACATCAAACCACGACCTGTCGAGGCCCGGATTTTTTCAGAACTGTGCGACGAAATGGGCTCCGACCACACAGCCATTCTGTAACACAGTGAGTCCCGATGGCTGTCAGGCGGGAAGGTGCTGTCCAGGGTCTTTGAACTGCCAGATGAGATCCGCATCTTTCTGAAGGAAGAGGGCAGTGATCTTGCCAACAAAGTGACATGATCCTGAAACTCAGGGAACTGAATTTGCAGATGCAGGGCACAAACACTCACCTCCCACATCTGGCAGATAAAGTCACATCATTTGTCAGAAAACTTGAGATGTGGCAACAGCAAGTGAAAGATGGAAATGTGGACTCATTTGAGAATTTGAAATCATTCATTGAAGACAATAAGCTGCAGAATACAGTGATCTCACGCATAAAAGAAGACATGTCTGCCCTTCAGAAACATTTCCAGAGATATTTCCTGGTGCAGGATTCCAAAGAATATGACTGAATCCGTGATCTCTTCAGTGCAACACTCCCTGCTGACTTCAGCACATCCGAGGAGGAACAGTTCATTGATCTCACCTCTGATTCAACAAAGAGGCTGCAGTTTAATTCAAAAACCCTGGCTGCATTTTGGATTGGAGTGGAGAAAGATTACCCACTGCTGGGTAAGAGTGCCCTGGCCATACTTCTTCCTTTTGCCACATCCTACTTATGTGAGGTAGGCCTTTCTGCCGTGGCTTCAGTCAAGACAAAATACAGATCAAAGCTGGACACTGAAAATGAACTCAGAGTGGCAGTCTCAAAACTGCAACCCAGGTTTGAGAACATCTGCAGCAACAGGCAGGCTCACACCAGTCACTGAAAAGATGTGAAGATTAAATTTGTTATTTTTGCACAACAAACCTTTAATTTTTTTATTTTTCCTCTCAGGGAGTTGTTTTTTTTTTTAAACCCATTTTGCACAGAGACATTTTTTGAAAAATGTATTGATAGCAATGTTGAATATTCTTACAAAGGAAAAAACAACTACACATAAAATAATTACACCATAAAGATGGATTGTTTTTCTGTTATTTAAAAGAGGTAGTAGTTTATTTTATTGCAACCTGTAATTTATTGCAGTTTAGGAAAAGGTTTAGGAAAAGATAATAATTTGGATTGCAGAGGAGAAACTCCTCCATTCCCAAGCAACAATGTTTTGTGCTAAAAAATGTAGCCACTTAGGTTGCCTCTAAGAGCACATCCTCTCTAAAGTGACAGGATCTACTTACCCTGTGCAAACCCAGACACAGTTGGCTCTGTTTCCTACTTTGACATAGGACCCC
>VVHJ01057653.1:0-15866 GCA_015107715.1 Tylochromis polylepis | reverse complement strand
GGTTGAAAAGTTTTTTTTTTTTTTTTTTTTTTTGCAGACCTGTGTTATCTGTCCAAATGCAAGAGTTGCTTTTTCATATTTTTGCACATTTTCCTTCAAGGCTTGTAATTATTGACCAACCTTTTTATAGATTTAGGGTTAAACTGGCATCAGTTGGTTTGGCATGCTTTTGTGTTTTCATGTGGACACAGTGCTCATGTGAGTGTTTTGAGGTTGTTTTTTGGTTTTTGGTTTTTCAGACAACAGCTGAAAAAAAGATATATCACACAGGCTTTGTTTCCTAGATGTGAACAGTCATGTATGTGCCAGTCATTCCTATGTATTTTTCCAGGTGTAAAGAATGCTGATGAGAATGAGTTACGCTCCATCGCCTCAGAGCCGGAGAGCAATCATGTCTACAATGTGGCTGACTTTAACATCATGAGCTCTATTGTAGGGGGGCTAACAAAAACAGTGTGCAAACAGGTGGAGCAACAAGACAAAGACATCAAGCAGAGTAAGAGGAAATTGGAAAACTGAAGAAACCTTACCTACATGCCATGCAAACAAGAATACTAGTAGTAACTCTGTATCGTGAAATATTCGTAACAAAGTAAAGCATAAAAGAAAACAGTTGTTAACAAATAGTGTCCTGAGTGATCACTGTAAATAGTTGTGTATCAATAAATGACCAAGTGATAAAAAGTCAGAGTTAAAGTCTAACGGTAGTTAAAAAGTAAATTTGTTTACTATGAATCAATAAATAATATCAATAATGTAAAAAAAAGTTTGAGTCGCTTGATGGCCTAGAGGAACTGTTTAACAGGACACTATAAATCCATCCTAATGTTTAATTATATTTCAGTAAAATGTTCATTTGATCTGAATGTGATTTGCACTTAAAAGTTATATAGCCTGTTGGCCTGTCCTTACATTTTTGTCTTTCAGAACATATACCAGAGACAACGGGAATGCCGCTTGACCTAGTGACATCAGACATCACGGCCCAAAGCTTTCGGGTCTCATGGAGCCATGCCCCCGGAAATGTGGAGAAATACAGAGTGGTTTATTATCCCACTCAGGGAGGAGACCCACAGGAGGTAAATAGTGTATTATTTGCTGAAAACCACACATTAAACCAGCCAGAGCTGAGGAAGTCCACATATTTTATGTCGTGATAAATTTATCACGACATAAAATCAAGAAATATCCATTTCATTTTCATGCACATGATTCTCTCACTCTGTTCAGTTTTGCATACAGATGTGCTGAAGGATAAGCAGGAGCTAAAAAAAATACTACAGTCAGTAGGAGGAGTGTGAGGTGGGCAAAATGTACTTTTCCATAATATTTATGACACCAGGGGGAGTTATCAAGGATCAGGCAGGTTTATAGTTTGAGATCAGTTTTTCCTCGAGACGTCAGTGATATTGCCCATCCATACCTCTCACTTTCATCTCTCTATTCACTTATCCCCAGAATATCTTTGCAGGTTATGACGGCTCACTAGAAATGATACTGTGGCTTGAACCAGGCACCTGCTTGATTTTTCCAGAACATTTGACCACAGAAGCCATTAAATCTTTCACTTAGCTGGGTTTACAGAGACCAGATGTTCTGGAGCTGCATGTAAAGAGACCTTTCCAGCTGGCTCACCCTGGACCTAATCTCTATCACAACTGTCATACTTTTAGTTCAGAATGAAAAAGAAAAATATTCTTCAAGTTTTAAACGTTTGTGCTTAATCCCATTCAATAAATCGATTGTTTCCTTCTTCCTTTCCCATTCTCTTCCAATCTCTCCTTTCTTTCCTGGTTTTCTCTCGCTTTCCTCACTTCTGTTTTTGATTTTTATGTCTCCCTATTTATTGCCTCAATTACCATTTTTCGTGCCATTCTATCCCCCCAACCCTTCACACCCGCTTTTCCCATTTCTTTTCCGCATTTTTGTCATTTCCATCCATCTTTCATATTCTCTTACTTCCCTGACTCACCCTCCTGTACGCCTGCAGGCTGTAGTGGTTGGCAGTGAGTCTTCAGTGGTGTTACAGCACCTTAGCTCCCTCACTGAGTACCAACTGGCTGTGTTTGCTGTGTACGCAAACAAGGCGAGCGAAGCGCTGAGAGGATCAGAAACAACGCGTAAGTTTATTCTTCCAAACACACATGTATAAGTGTGCTTATAAAGCTCCACACTCAGAACATGATTTAATAACAATGGCTTAAAAAGTGACAGCTGCAGAAGCCAGACATATTGAAAATGCACTTACAGTACTGTGCAAAAGTCTTGAGCTATTTCTTTATATTCTGCTTCCAAGGAGCTAGACTTTCCTGTCATTTTTAAAAAATGGTCTTGAAGAATAGCTCTCCAGGCTGTCTGTAGGTCTTTCAAAGTTTTTCTATCTAAAACTATGGAAATAAAGTAAAGCAGATGAACAGTATCTGAAATTCATGTCTGTAAGAAAAAGAAAAAAGACCGGCAAAGACCCGACACAGGACCTAAGAGATGCATCTGGCCCACTGGTTGCTTTTTCACTGCATTTCAGCCAGTGTTGTTGGAGAACTTGTCAAAACTGATAAAATTATGAATACAGAAATCTACAGTCAGATTTTTATCCACCATGAAATCGAATCTGGACAGACTGATTGGCAAAGGCTTCATTTTCTAACATGACAATGATCCCAAACACACTGTCAGAGCAGTAAAAATATACTTGGTAGTGCTTCATAACAATGTCACACTATTAAGCATTAGTAAGGTATTAGTAAAGTTTTAGCAAGTTCTTAATTCATCATTTATATATCATATCATCATTCCATATAAATGATAAATTAAGCACTTGCTAATACCTTACTAATAACCTTAATAATGCTTAATAGTGTGACATTATTGTGAAGTGCTAATGTATACTTATATAGAAAAGCCCACAATGGAGTACTATCTGTCATGGATTGGCCTCCCCAGAGCCCAGACCTCAGCATTGCTGAAGCAGCGTGGGATCTTGTTGAATGGAGCAAAAGGCAGCCAACATCCAAAGAAGAGCTTTGAATAAAATACCAGCTCACCAGAACTGTACAGTCTTTGCCTTTTTATACTGTATTTTTATGTATGTTTGCACGTTTCAATAAATTGCTGCACCTATTGCTCATTTTCCAGGCAAAGGCTTAATTTTTCAGCAATGATTCCCAAACACATTTCCAATTCAGAACGATGATACCTAAATAGAAAAACATACAATAGAAAATTTCCAGTCATGGACTGGCCTCCCTAGAGCCCAGACCTCAACATTGTCGAAGCAGTATGGGAACATCTCGTCAGAGTACGAAACATAATCTGTCAGATGGACATACAACATCATTTATATACCTCTGACAGATAGAAGGAAGAGCTTTGAATGTCCTTCGAGAAGCCTGGAGAAAACTTCCTGAAGACTTCTTAAAGAAATGGCAAGAAAGCTTGACTAAATATTCACTTTAAGCTCGTTAGAATTTTACATACAGTTTTTGCCTTATATCCTGTATTTATATGTATTTTTGCATGTATCAGCAAATTACACCATTTTAATGGTAAAATATTTTTTAAAAATATGTTGGTGGCTCAATACTTTTGCACAGCAGTGAATAATACAGGAATAAAGAATTTTATGCTTAAAAGTCAAATCCAGCTTAAACAGTATACCCTGATGTTTATAGTCATTACAAAAATCGAGTCATGTGATTCCTCCTTTATTGAAATTTGCCATGTTATTTTGGTTTTTGTTTTTTCTGCATGTGGTCGCGTGCGTGTGTATGTATGTAGTGGCTCTTCCCACAGTCACCAACCTCCAGCTGTTTGATGTGAGTCACAACGCCATCAAAGTAAGATGGGACAGTGTGGATGGAGTCTCTGGCTACATGCTGCTTTATTCACCTCTGACAGATGACTTCGATGAGAAGGAGGTAGTAACAAAAAATAATAAAATAAGGGGAGAATAAACTGATTATTTAGTTCGAAGCTGTAAACTTGGAATTTGTTAACATGACGTCCAAAGTTTTGTTTTAAATCCTGAAGTTTCTTTTTGTCCCTAGATAAGGGTGTCGGATGCAGTGACAGAGCTGGAGCTGGATGGGTTGATCCCTCACACTGAATACGCCGTCACTGTTTATGCCATGTTCGGCGAGGAGGCCAGTGACCCTGTTACAAACCAGGAAACCACATGTGAGTAATGCATACCCAAACAGTTTTTAATTCTTAGCCTTTTTCTTAAAATGAATGAAAATTGAAATAACCCTATAGTCAAAGATTCAAACATTCCATTGTAAAAGAGAAAATTGGATAAAATGTCTTCTTCATAAAAAATGTCCTTAATCTCAAAAACTCTGACTGGTTCTCACAAAGCTGGCAAAAATGGCTGAAACAGTGATGTTTTCTCCAAGGTCAAAACTCACGGTTGTTATTGCCAGCAATAACAACGACAGGTGGATGCTGACCTTGTTTCCATATAGGATAATAGTCTGCTCTGATTGTCTCTTACAAAATAAGCAAAATTAGTCTATTTATTGTAATAAAGAAATTAAATCCATGTGTCTTTGACTGATGACTAATTTAGTCACTGAATTGTTGTGAACAGACGCCCATACCGTGTCCACTCCATGTACGCAGACTACTTGGAGCTTGTTTTTCTATCAACAGGCTCCAAGTGAATATTATCTGTTGAATAATTTCATCAAAAATAATTCAAAAGACATCAACACCACAAACATGAGCGTTCCATTCGCTCAAATTAGCTCGCATGAAGCCTAACAAGCAGCTAGCAGCACCCACCCACCCACTCAACAGCTTTATCCTTAATATTAATCTAAATGGGTGAGTTGAAAAGAAATCACATCGCAAGCAGTTGATATGTCCATAAAAACCAAAACTATGTTTATTCAAGGCTAAAAACATGCTCATTTTTGCTCTAAGGTTAGACTCAATCTTTGGCATGGGCTTCCTTTTTTTCACGCCCAAAGGTCGACGCCTGATCAACCTGACCTTTCTCTGTTCTCTCTCCCTCCAGTGCCACTGAGTCCTCCCAGCAACCTCCAGTTTTCTGACATTACCCACAACTCGGCCCACATCAGCTGGGACCCCGCGCCTAGTGGAGTTAATGGTTACCGCATCATGTGGGACAAGAACGACGGACTAGTCACAGACGAGGTGACCTGTGACCGTTTTTTTTTTTCACTTTCATGTTTTGGAAATATTGTTTCTGAGTGCCAAGATGAAATAAGAAATTAGAAAAAAAGAAACGAGAAAGGAATGAACAAAGAGTCGAATAATAAAGGGCTAAAAGCCGAACAATAATCATATGAATGGAAAATTTACAGATATTGCAGTTTACGATACTGACAAAGCTTAGTCTTCTGGAAATGTTCTAACTGTGTTATGAATATCATGGACGAAGACTTGAAGAAAATCCCTACATTGAGTCTTAGTAGACTTGTTGTCTTTCCAGTTGATACTGTTTATATTTTTCTCTGTTTAAGAGGCATAGCAGTGGGTTTTTCTGTGGCTACATCATGTTTCTCTGTGTTTCCTGCAGGTGGAGGTTGGTTCAGTGAGTTCTTATGACCTCAGTGAGCTGACATCTCTGACGGAGTACTCAGTGGCAATCTTTGCCCTGTACAACGAGGGCGAATCAGAACCGCTCACCGATGCGTTCACTACCAGTAAGAAACGTTTGAGTTTTGTGAGTCACCGCCACCAGTGGAGATCAAACACATTGAAATATTTGTTTTCTATATTGTTGTTTTTTTTTTCATTTCCCGACATCTCTGTTGAGGACAATTTAGCCTCAATCTCCAGAAAATAGTTCTATCAATATCATTAAAAGGCAAACCATTTCTCTCATAGTGCCAAACAGTGGTGAATTTTATTACCCTCAGTGGTCCTTTTGCTATTTTGGCGGCCTGCCCATCTCATTTGCACCTCGGCATAATAGCCCAGTCACATTAAAAGGTCATTTCACTGTCCCTGACTATTCCGTCACGCTAACAGATATTGATTTGTAGGAATATCTCTTTATGCAACAAGCAGTTGGGCTCCAGCGCTGAGTCAGCTCAGAGAAATGTGTCTGGCAAGCAACTATTAAAGTATCCACTTTAAAAGGACCGCATTTTTTTATTTATCTCCTGGCAAAGTTTGTTTAATGGACCAGGTTTCAGAAAGGGAGCTTTATGAACTAACAAAAATGCAATGGCACTTTTCAGCTGTTTGAGTGGAGGAGTAGGAAGCGGTAGATTCACACCAAGATGGTGCGACGGTACTTTTGCAAGAACTTTTTGCTGAACTGACAGTTATGTAATAAATTGGCCCAGCAGAAAAGTTTCATAAACTTACAGTATAATGGGAGCAGAACTGAAAATATTATTGAATTTATGTGAATATTAACGCATGAGAAAAAAGTCTCGGCTTTTTTGTCTTTCAGCTCCAGTTCCTGGTCCACTGAATCTACGCTCCAGTGAGGTCAGCACAGACAGCTTTAAGGTCAGCTGGGATCACTCAGCCAGTGACATTATCCTCTACAGGCTCTCCTGGACACCATTCGATGGTGGCGACACAAAGGAGGTTAGTTCCACTAAAATACAGAAGGTACAGCACTGTGCAAAAGTCTTGAGGCATCCTACATTTTCTATATTTTGCTGGGAAAATGACCAATAGGTGCAGCAATTTATTGAAACGTGCAAACATACATAAAAATACAGTATAAAAAGGCAAAGACTGCTTGTACAGTTCTGGTGAGCTGGTATTTCATTCAAAGCTCTTCTTCGGATGTTGGCTGCCTTTTGCTCCATTCAACATGATCCCACACTGCTTCAATAATGTTTTTGTCTGGGCTCTGGGGAGGCCAATCCATGACAGATAGTACTCCATTGTGAGCTTTTATATATAAGTATACAGTAGCACTTCACAATAATGCCACACTATTAAGCATTATTAAGGTTATTAGTAAGTGCTTAATTCATTATCTATACAGCATTGCCATTTATAAATACAGCTATATTATTATGATTATGATTATGATTATTACTAGTTACTAGCAGTGACAACTGTACATAGTTACACCATGCACAGCAGTGATAGCTGTAGATGGTTTAACAGTAACAGATGGATAAACATATCTGTTTTTATAAATGGCATACTAAGGAGAAGTAATGATAAATAAATGATGAATTAAGCGCTTGCTAAAATGTTACTAATACCATAGTAATGCTTAATAGTATGACATTATTATGAAGTGCTGCCAAATATATTTTTTTACTGCTCTGGCAGCGTGTTTGGGATCATTGTCATGTTGGAAAATGAAGCCTTTGCCAATCAGTCTGTCCAGATGGCTTTGGATGGTGACTCAAAATCTGACTGCACTTTTCTGCGCTCATAATTGCACCAATTTTGACAAAATCTCCAACACCACTGGCTAAAATTCAGCTCCCAAAGCATTACAGAGTCTCCACTGTGTTTGTAGTTGCAGATTCACTGTACCGCTCTCCTGACCTTGACATGTTGATGACATTTTGAACAAAAATTTTCAGATTTAGATTCATCACTCTTGAAGACCCGTTACTCCTAATTTTCATCCCAGTTCTTTATCCCAGTTCTGGCCCTTCAGGTCAGCTAAAGTGGCAGAGGCATCTCTCAGGTCCTGCATCAGATGGATTGTCTCCTATTTCTTAAATACGTGACTTTTAGATACACTTCATCGGCCTACCGCTTCTTCTTTTACCACTTGTCCAGTTTCCTAAATGTCTTGGGACTACACGCCATTCCAAGATATTCCAGCTTTTCTACTAATAGCTCTTTGGGAATCTTGAAAAATTTATAAGAAAGTTTGGCTTCTTGGTCGCAAAATATAAAGAAACAAAGGATGGCTTCAGACTTTTGCACAGTACTGCATGTGTTTTAGATCAGTAAGAGTCAAGTATCCAACAGCATAGAATCACAAGGTTAAGCTTGCAGTGTTGTTATGCAAACAAAATGTATTATTAAGCATCTGAAGAAAATAATCTGCATGGATTTCATTTAGCCTGGAGTCCAGTCATTATCTCTTTTTTTAAGAGGAAGCAGTAGCTCCACTCCATGCGCACGGATAAAGAGCAGACTGTCTCCTATAGACTTACATAGAAGCTTAACTGCATTACCGGTAGCTGGTAAAACCTCTGGCTTGGTTGAGTATAAATAAAGGCTGAATAAATCTAGAAATTAATGACTAGGGTGTTTTATTACCATGATCTGGGGTTTAGTGACAGCTGCAAGGCTGCGATAGAGCCCTTAGAGTGTGTGTCTGTGTGTGTGTGTTTGTGTGTTTTGCTGAGAGTCATCGAAGCTGAAAATAACACTCTGGGGAGCTGGAGAGGTGGGCTGGTAATACTGCCAGACTAGAGAAAGGGATACATGCAGCTTTTCTCTGTTTCTCACCCACATGCTACGTGCACACACACACACGTATTTACATCCTTCATTGATTTGCTCGGTATTGTTACATCTGAGAGGGGATTAGACATAATGCATATAGCACAGAGTGAAATGTTATCCAGACAAATTTGATATCTTTTTTTTAAGTCATCTTTCCTTTGATAATCAAAAATCTATCTGTATGAGTCTCAGGAAACAATAAAATAAAACCAAAAATTTTACATTAAATGCAAGAAGATGTAAAAAGGAAATGGAGATAATGACTCATAAACAATACACTTGCTTTAGGGAAAGCATGAATGGCTCCGTTGGTAAAATCTGCATGTAACTGTACCTCGGGGGGTTTGCAAAGAAACAAATACCTCCACATAATCTGGTTATTGAGCCATCTGGAGGAAATACTAATATCAGGGTTTCTCTCAGTAGAAGTGTGCTGTACTCTTGTTGACCTCTTTGTGTGTACCTTGGGGTCTGATTTTTCTCTGTGTAAAACAATTTGTAGTGGTCCACTGGACTAGTGCAGATGCAGTGAGTCCAACTGGAAGCATTTTATGTTCATGGGAAACCACACACGTCTGTGATAGTTACATCATAGCACTACCATTTCCTCCTGTTTCTCCCTCTACCTGCAGAAATTATGAGATGACTTATTATTTTATGTTTTCAACGGCTTTCTCTCCTAAAACTCAGTCATGACCTTGGAATTTGACAGTCTGGAGTTTTTCATTAGAGTATTAATAATCTTGTCAGACTGTTTTCGCTGTTAACCAATATTTTAACTTACAAAATTCTTCAGATTCAACTTGTTTTGGCAAATATAGCAGCAAATAAAAGCACAAATCAGAAGACGCTGACCTAAGTTTTTAAGTGAGTCATTTAACTATAATTTGCTTCAGTGAAAGTACTGTATATATTTTTTGGGTTTTGTCTGAGCAAACAGGTTATAGAACAACAAATCTGACATTTTTTGGAAACTATCGGCCATCACGTCTCTAAAGTTTGGAGAGACCACACTGTTGGAAATCAAATCTAATATGAGGCTTGTTTCTTTTCTGTAGGTGGTCTTGAATGGAAGTGATAACAGATACACACTGACCGGCCTCAGTCCCTCCACTGAGTATGAAGTTATGCTGACGGCAATATTCAAAGACAACTCTGAGAGCGACACAGTCTTTGTCACTCAAACCACATGTAAGTGTGACGAGGTTAACTCAGGGAGCGGTGGTATTTGCTTTATCTAATCAATATTAAACTTGACAATAGTCAGGCTCACAGCTTTCCTTGAGATATAATTCCTCCAAAAAACCCCACTCCTGTCTGCCTATTATCACAGATCAGTGCAATCACATGTGCATTTAGGATAAGAAAATTAGCGTTTCTGAGTCAAAGCAAAGCTTTGCATGAACACATTCGCGTTGATTTGTTTGTCTCAGCTTATCTCAGAAGAAGAAAATCTATTTTACCATCAATGATTTGTTACATATTTCTGTCTAATTGGTTTACTTATCGACACAAAGAGTTGTTGAGCAGAGTTTGAATCCAATTATCTGATTTGTCCTCTCTGTATTTCCCCAGTGCCCACACAGACAACAACAACTTCTACCAAAACCACAGGTAAGAAGTGTCTGAGCTGGCTTTCTGTAAAATTTCAAAATGTCATCAAAAACCAGAGGCCAGCTCATCTTAGGTAAAACTGTGCCATGAAACATATTCTTTGAACCTTAAAAGCAGTTGCTTTAAATTATTTTGCTAGCATGTGTCCAGTGGACAGAAGGCTAATTTCACTTGGTACTCTTTCTGAAAAACTATCCCTGCAAAGAGACTGGCCAAATTTTAATCATGGCTCAAGCCAAGGCATCTGTCAAGAAAGGCAATTTCCATTTTAATGTGAAAGGCTCCACTAGCTGCCAGTGCAGGCCTATGTTGCCAAAGTGCGACTGTAGTTCTTCTTAGTCCTTCTAGCAGATTTTTGGCCATTGTTGCTTATTTACTTTCAAGAAGCAAAAGCAAAATTACTGAGTAATTAGAAAAAAACGTTGAAACTGATTATTTTAAAGAGAAAGTTGAAATGCTGATAAGAGTCTCTTGGAAGTTTGAATTTATATAAGTGTGTTTTACCAAGTTGGCTTTATTCAGAGACTGGAGTTCAAATTCTGCCTTCTCAAAGGTGACCGAAGGCCATCTGGAATGGGTTTTTGTTGTTTTAGAAGCAGACTACAGCTAATTGAGTCTTGTGGCTTCAAAAGTTTACAAAAGCAACATGTCTCCTTTACTTAAGTTTTTGCCCACTGTCCTAGAAAGTTTCACACAGCACATCTGCTTTGTTTAAAAATCCAAGTGGCCCTCTAAAAAGCACAATTCAAAGCAGCCCACTAAACACCAGCAGGTTGCCTTTGTTTAAGAAAGAAGGAAAAAAAAATCATAGTGTTTTAAGGATGCATCACAAAAGCATTTGGTGAGTACTTGTGAGAATACTTTTTTAAAAACTTTTCTTTAGCACCCAAAATCACAGCGTGCCGAGCTGAAACTCAAACTTTCACGCTGGCTTTTTTTTTCCCCTGATATTTTCGCATTAACAGTGTGAAGAAAATAAAGTTTGAAGCCAAGCCTCATTTTTTGAGAAATAAAATCTAGAGTAATTTGGTACAGTAACAGCGAATCTGTGATGTGGTGTCTCAGCGGCACGTCAGGCTGTGAGAAACCTTCAGCTGAGTGACGAGACCACCCAGAGCTTAGAGGCTTCGTGGGAGCTGGAAGACCCCAACGTGGAGAGCTACAGGGTCGCCTACGCAAGCCTCAGCGGAGATCACAAGGACTCTGTGAGTTGGAGGTTTAAGGGTTTATGTTAGTTCCCAGATTTTAATTATTTTTTCCCCCTCAAGAGGTGTTTTAGATCCGTCTCACATGTCTGCAGCTTCTAAAGCTGCCCTCCATCACAAACTGCCCCCCTGGTGAATTGTGAATGCTGATTATATGGAATAGACAACATTGAAGTTGTGTTTGGAGGAAGATTATTGTTATTTCCCACCTCCATCCAACTGGATGGCCCTACAGCGGTCAGTGTTGAGTCGTCCGCTACAGTCAGAAAACTGATTACACTTTTAGTCCCGGGCCACTTAGCCCCTCGTTCTTGATCCCTCTATCTCTTCTAAGAGCCCTTGAGCTCAGTGCCATGTACTGACCCTGATCGCTGATGCACTCACACACACATGCACGAGTAGTCGGCCTTTCCCTTCCTCTTCTTCTGTCCCTCTATCTCTCTGTTTCTCTTTTCTATCCTCCAGCCTCCCTTCACTCCCCCCCTCTTTTAATTTCCCAATGTGGTGTCAGAGCCGTAGAAGATGGAGAGTCCAGGCCAGGCCAGCAGACATTCCATTATCTTTTCAGCAGCCATTTACCTCACTGCGAGTGGGGATGGAGGGCAGCAGAGAAAAGAGCAAAAGAAACAAAGGGAGGTGGGAAAAGAAACAAAAGCTGCACAAAATGCGAGGAAGCTTAAACCTGTCTGCCGGATCAAGGGCCGTTCCAGGTCACACGTCTTTTCCAAAGTTTCGGCATGTTTTGGTGCGGACGTGTATGAAAGACAGATGAAAGGAGAAGGAGACAGCGCAGAAAACTCTGTTTGTTTGTTTATGTACCTGAAAATTCTCGCGCGTGTCTGCACCTCCACTTGGACACAGTGTTTCAGCACCCAAGTCACAGTGGACAGCTCCTCCCCATCCTTTGGCTCTAAATAGCCTTGTCTCACCACTCATGTCACCTCTTGGTGTAGAAGTTGAAGACCCAGAAGGCAGGACGTGCAAAAATGGTATAAACATAGCTGATTACAGTCCTTTAAGCAAACACTAAATGTAATCCTAAAGGGTCCAGAAAAGATGAAGACCAGGTAATACAAGACCAGGCGTTCGCAACTATACATGGATGATGCGATTCACACATATTGCCAATTCATAATCATCAATTAACCTTACATCCACATACAACAGGATAACAGTAACAGATATTTTCAAAAAAAATCAAAAATCATGGAAAATGGAAACAAAGTTTTATTTTCAAACCCGAGACTTAGTTAAGAACAGACATAGAGGTCTCTCTGATGCATTTTGCTTTATAAATATTGAAGCTCTTTAAATAAGGAGGAAGAGTAAGTCAATTTTTAATCCTGGCAGTTATTTCAATGAGGAGAGATCATTTGAAAGAACTGAACTTAATTCATAGTAATAAACTATTTGGCAATTAGACTCCAAGGAGGCTACATTAGCAGAGCACAGTCCAAAAGTGGTACAAAGTAGGACAGGACCCCCCCAGGGCCTAAATGCTGGTGGTGGCAAAGGTGAAGCAGGTGGAGACCTGATAATGTGAAGTAATGTAAAGACTAGACTAGCAGCCCGAACACCCAGGAATGCAGGCAGAAGAGTGAATACTGAATAAAAAGAAATACTGAATAATCTTCCTTACTGAACTTGCGCATAAGTTTCATTATTGAAATAACTTGGTTGCGTCAGTGCCATGTAGTTTTCCGAGCTCAAATGACTTACAGTTTAGTTACAGACATCTTCAGTTTGATGCCAGAGCAGTCAAAGCGTGCTTTTAAACTGCATTGCATAATCTCAGTAGTCACGGTTATTATGGAGCTGTAATGACTGTAATTTTCATCATGCTAAGCACTTTCAGAGGAGCAATTTGTAATGCTCAACTTTTAGTGCTCAAGCCAACATGACTGAGAGCATGAGTGCTCTGCGTAATGAAAACTTTGACCTCCTACAGTTTCAGGACAGCTGCTGATGAACAATATGTGTGCTACAGTATGGCTGAAAGCACCTTTAATAAAAGCCACTTGGTGTGTCTTATTGAGATTGTTTTGCCAGCTTCTGTTTCCAGTATTTAGTATAAACAGTGAATCTCATTCTTAGTGTATCTCTATCGGGTTTTAAGTATACTGTAGATTATCAACGTCATCGTGATTAGCTTGCTGCCACAGAAGAAATACTCAGAGTACAGTGGGTGCGTGGGGGGGCTGTTGGATAAAAAGGAGCTCATTTAAACAAAGTAGTACTTTTAGGACGCAAACAAACATCAAGGGAAATACTTCAACAGTTATAAGTGAAGACAGGGCAGTGATGGGGTTTTCTCAGCTAGTCCCTGCCCCACTTTTGCCATCAACTGACTTTATTGACTGAGCTGAATTGAAAAGAGTTCTTAAACTTCCTCCAAATGTCCCTTTAACCCAGCAGAGCAGAGTGACTGTTTCTATACCTAGTGTGCTGTGCAGAACTCACAACACCCATTCAAATGTTCCCAGAATGTGTGTATTCACA
Source organism: Tylochromis polylepis (assembly GCA_015107715.1). Lineage (NCBI taxonomy): Eukaryota > Metazoa > Chordata > Actinopteri > Cichliformes > Cichlidae > Tylochromis > Tylochromis polylepis. The sequence goes on along the minus strand of VVHJ01057653.1, from coordinate 2,136 downwards.
TGTGTGTTTGCGTTTGTAGATGTCAGTTTCTGGAGGTGAGAGGAGAGCAGTAATCGAGCCTTTACAATCAGACACCAGCTACAAAGTGACAGTCACCCCGGTGTACAGTGATGGACAAGATGGCCTCGGTGCATCTGCCATGAGTTCCACATGTAAGGCTAACAAACGGACAAAATACAAAGTGCAACACACACACACACACACACACACACACACACACACACACACACACACACACACACACCTCTGGGTTATTAACCACTGGGGTCAACGCTGTGTTTCTCCCTTTTCATGACACAAAGATGCAGCTCCCAGTTTAGGAGAAAACTGGAAGTTAATGACAATGAATTCATCGCTGTGAGCAGAGGGTTCATTTGCATTGCATTAATTTCATGTTCATTTACGTTCTTGAAGGAGATTATAAATCAAAGCCACGACAAATACTGATGCATTCCTAATTGTCTTAATGAAGGCCACTCTTAATTACTGCAGCGCCTTTCATTAATGAGACGATTAAATTATTTTGCTCAGGTCTAATTGATTTTCTCAACTATTCTCTAGATTACCTCTTATGAGCCAGCAGTGGTTGTCTGCTCATCGCGCAGAGAATTGAAATGTCAGACAAAACATGTCTTCTTTTTAGATGAGAGCACTATAACTCATTGTAATGCAAATAAAAATCTACTTAGCTTGAAGAATTATACATCAGAGCCTGGTGTACAGTAAGAGATGATTTTGTGTGTGTGTGTGTGTGGGGGGGGTTCAGTGATGAATATTATTCACTAAATCAGTTCCTGAAGTAATGTGTTATTTCTCTAATTGGTTGCATATTAGACCTGTAACACCTAAAAGCGTCTCTTGTAAAGTCAAAAACTGTAGTACTAAAAGCAGGAAAAACTGCCTTTAAATGCTGCTCAGACATACTCAGTGGATAATCAATTGATTGAATAATTTATAACAGAAAAACAACAAAATTGTTCCATTTTCAGTTTTTTATTACGCTACAAAAGACGTCCTGAAACCGGTCCCAGTGGAGAGCGTTTGTTCTGTCAAGCTGAATATAAGCGCTGAGATTCAGATTTAAATAAGTCCGTTGCTCTAGTATCATAAACATGAAATGATATTCAGCTCTAAGTTCTACTGTAGACAAATAATATGGGTTGATTGTCTTTACAATTGATGACTTAGGTGAATTAGTTCTTTCCTCTCACGTCAAGGTTTTAGCATGTGTTAGTAATATCACCTGAAGCTCTGAGAAGCTTTTCTATGTTCTGCTTTTATTTTGTTTTTGGCAGTGCCACTCTTGCCTCCTGAAAATCTGCGTGCGTCAGAGGAGTGGTTCAACCGCCTCAGGGTCTCATGGGATCCACCTCAGTCTCCTGTTGAGGGTTACAAGATCATCTACCAGCCCCTCTATGGTAGACACACACACACACACACACACACACACGTACATTCTTTTTATCTATCTAACTATATCTTCTTTTTCACCTTCCTTTGTCAAGCAAAGGAATATACACTCACTTGGGGCTCTAAGTATGGCCAATCACATGGCAGCAACTCAGTGCATTTAGGCATGTAGACAAAATCAAGATGACCTGCTGAAGTTCAAACTGAGCATCAGAATGGGGAAGAAAGGTGATTTAAGTGACTTTGGACGTGGCATGGTTGTTGGTGCCAGATGGGCTGGTCTGAGCATTTCAGAACTGCTGATCTGCACGCGCATAAGACATGAAACCTTGAGGCTGATGGGCTAAAGCAGCAGAAGACCACACCAGGTGCCACTCCTGCTTCCAGCAGGTTAACGCCCCATGTCACAAAGCTCAAATCATCTCAAACTGGTTTCTTGAATATGGCCATCTTTACTCAAATGGCCCCCACAGTCACCAGATCTCAATTAAACAGACCAAATGTAGTCGAATGTAAGATTTTCATCATGTCAATATGTCAATATAGCCCAAAATCTCTGAGAAGAGTTTCCAGCACCTTGTTCAAATTAAGACAGTTCTACAGGCAAATGGGACTAAAACATAGTACTAGCAAGGAGAACCTAAGAAAGTATCGTGTGTGTGTGTGTGTGTGTGTGTGTGTGAGTGTGTGTGTGTGTGTGTGTGTGTGTGTGTGTTTATATATCTT
>VVHJ01057649.1:22109-49211 GCA_015107715.1 Tylochromis polylepis | reverse complement strand
CTGTGCACTACTCATGATGTCAGATCAGCATCTTGATGTGGCACACCTGTGAGGTGGGATGGATTATCTTAGCAAAGCAGAAGTGCTCACTATCACACATTTAGACTGATTTGTGAACAATGTTTGAGAGAAATGGTAATATTGTGTATCTGGAATGAATTTTAGATCTTTAAGTCCATCTCATGGAAAATCGGAGCAGAAACAAAGGTGTTGCGTTTATATTTTTGTTGAGTGTATATTTCTTTCATTTCCGAATAATCACACCAACAGTTTCCACCTTCTCACCAAGCTTCTTGCTGATGGTCTTGTAGGCCATTCCAGACCTTGTGCATGTCTACAATTTTGTCCCTGACGTCCTTTAAAAGCTCTTTTGTCTTTTGGTGGAGAGGTCTGAATGGGAGAAATTGATTCTGTAGACAGATGTGCTTTATACACATAATGAGATGAGCTCAGGAGTATCCGCAATTGATTGATTGATTGTAATCTGTGTGCTACATGGAAACAAAGCCAATCTGTGGGGGCCACAATTGTGGTTAGTTGTAGAGGATCAAATACTTATTTCACTCAGTGACATGCAAATCAATTTATAACTTTTGTTTGTTTTTTTTGTTTTTTAGTTGATATTCTGTCTCCATTACAATGAAATTACCATAAAGACTAGAAACTGTTCATTTCTTTTTAAGTGAGCAAACTTACAAATTCAGGAGGCCATCAAATGATTATTTCCCACAGATTAAGTCCTGATCCATGCAGATCCTATTCTGATTTCAAGTGACATCAGGAATATGTGACCTAATTTAAAGTTTATTTTGTGATATTGTAGCAACACAGTATGACCAAAAACAGGATTTTCCTTTATCTGTGTGCTTTTTATTCTGACAACAAATCCTCACATTAAAGTTTCTTGTTTTGGGAAATAGTCTTTTCTTATCTAGAGTTTTAAAAAAAAAGAAGACCATCTTCATGTTTATGTGATCCCATCCAGTAAACTCTCAGTTAAAGAGAAATGTAAACAACATTGTATTTGGTAGCTAAATAGTTGGTTTTCAGTTCATTGAAAAGACAAATAGAAAAAGAGGACCTCTTGGATCTGAATTTCACTAAAAAGTAAAAGAACATCTCTTCCTACCTGTCACCTCTGCAGACCCCTCAACCAGCAGATTCACACCCAGATCCTTCTTGCTGTGACACTGCTTACTAGGGCACCACAGTTTTCCCTGTGATGTAGAAATAAGTTTGGAGTGTTCAGAGACTCATACAATTGTTATTAACTGGAGTGGACGTTGTGTTGCGACAATGGTGTCAATTTGCATTAAAAAACAAAAATATTTGTATTTTTGTTCTCTGGCTGTGATGTAGTGGTTTTCTTAACATTCACTTTAAAATGAAGGTTAATTCAATCTTAATCAAAGCCATTCGGAGCTCTTTTAGACCTGTAATCATCAGAAAATTGCTCAGAAAGCATAAACATGGATTTCTGTTTGCAATTAATTTGAATTCAAGTCTATGTAATAACTCCAAAAATGGAGAATTTAACTTTTTAAACTGAATTTAGCCCATAAATTTGGTGCTTTTCTTTAACGAGTGGAAAAACTGAAGCAATGTACTGTATAAGATGTACTGTGTTAATCAGGGAGCTTTAGTGGGGATGGCAGGGAAATTTATTTTAGCCCTTTTCTTGTTTGACAGCTTAGTGCTAAACTAAGCTGACTGCCAGCTGAGTGTGGCATCATATTTAGCAGACAGCTATGAGAACATTATTGGTCTTTTCAACATATTTCCCCCAAAGTCCAACCATTTTTTAAGGAAATATCTTGAGGGAGCATTAGATTTTTACACATCTACCATAAAGGCCAAAATGAGCGACCTTCTCAGCCAAAAAAGCAGATGACAAAGCAGTATTAATATTACAGCACATTTCATCATGATGTGCTGCCTCTTCATGAGCTGTGACTGCTGGATCCAAGCTCTAATTAACTAACGTATTCGTCTCATAAAAATTGTGACCCTTTTTTTTATATCAATTGCAGGCCATTCAATGGTGTGCCAGAAAGCTGTCAGTGTTGCTGCAATCCCTTTGTCACCAGCACAGGTCAATAAAAGTCATAGATTATATAAATGACCTAACACCACTTTCACTAATTAGCGCTCCCTCTCTGGCTGGAGCTGTGTTAATCGGGGACATTAGTGTGTGTAGTGTGTGCTAGAACAGAAATTCTGCAGACTCTTAATGGCACAGGATTGAAAAAACTCAAAAGATGCTGAGAGCAAGTTGCGCGTGATGATATATGATGAAAGTGGCGGGTTTCTGCAGCCTCGGCAAGAAGTGACAGCATAAATGTTGGCTTAAGCACCATGTTTAAATCTGATGAACAGGAATGCTTCTATTCATTACAGGAATTAGCTGCCAGGTGGTGGAAATTTTAAATGGAGAGATGAGTCGTCATCTATATATTTCTGCACCTCCAGTCTAAAAATATAAATCTTCTCGCTCTCAGTCTATTTTTCCCTCTTGACACCCACTTTGTCACCTCCCGCCTTCCCTTTCTCACACATTCTGCTTCTTCTGTTCCCAAGGGGTGATCTCGACCATCTGGAGGATGAGACGTGGACGCCGTGCGTGAACAATGTCAATGGCTTCATCTCGGCTTTCCTCTTCTCCATTGAGACCGAGACCACGATTGGCTATGGTCACCGTGTCATCACCGACCAGTGTCCGGTGGGCACAATGCTGCTGCTGCTGCAGGCTATACTGGGATCGATGGTTAACGCCTTCATGGTGAGCAGCTGGACTGGTCGAAAACAGAGATGGGAAAATATTTAGAAATCCATCCATCTCTCCATTTTGTACCACTTACCTGGGTTCAGTTCGCAGTCTAAGCAGACTTCTCTCACCCCAGTCACCTCTTCTAGCTCATCCAGGGAGAAAGTGAGTCATTCCCGACCCAGCTGATCCTTGCAGGATGACTGAAACGCACAAACCCCTCCACCGCGATAATGTGGCAATTCAAAGATATACAGATGATATGATTATTCAGACTTTCAGACATTCACTTTCTGATAACTTATGTTTTTTGTTATATTTGTTGGTTCTCTTTTGCCCCATTGTGTTTCTATTTTCCCCTCCATTCTGTGTCGCCCTGCCTCTGTCTTCATGTCGTGTCTTTCAGTTGCTCCTTCTTTTACCCTAAAGGTAAAGGTGTCAAATTTTCCCATCAGTCTTCTGTGTAAATATGGTCTTGTCTTTCCCTTTGTCATGGTTAGACTGTCTGTTTAAGATAGACTCCAGCTTTCCTGTGATCCTGAATCGGATAAGTGGTAAAGAATGGGATGGATGCCCTTTGGACTTTGTGTTTTTGTTTGGTCTTTGTAACATTAAGAGTTTCTTTTTCAATATTTAAACCAGGTGCATGTCCTGTATTTGGGACCTCTCTTCCTATCTCCTATATTTACCAAACATGAGTTTAAATTCACGTAGTGCCAAAGTGAATATTCTCTGTAATTTTGGGATATAAGAATCTTAAATAGATGTTTACATATTTATAGTGAATTACTGCTGACATCTGTGATGATTTGTTATCTGATTATGTATTAATGTAGTCATGAGTGTAACATATGTAGCAAACGAGCTTGTCAGACGTGTTTTAGCAAAGCAGGAAGTCAGATTAGAGAAACAAATGGAAACGAAAAATAAAAAACAGGCTTCTCAGCTTCTGAGTCAGTGTTCAAATTCAGCTAAGTCCTTTTGTGCCTGCAATGTCTGTTTGACCTGAGTCCGTTTGCTTAAAAGGAAGCCTCCTGTCAGCTCAGCTGAATCCAATAAAATAACGATACAGTTTTTTTTAGCCTAGAGAGGAGAGTGAATGCACAAATACAGTGGAGCTGTAATGACGCAAATTATGTGCAGATGGTATTCTTCCTAAAAAAGAATATTTACACTGAAAATGCTGATGAAGCTCAATTTTTTTTTTGCATGGTGTAAGCACTTTTTTGATGAGGATGAATTCACGCTCCGACATCCAGGCTGAATCATGTCTATGCATGTTTGGGAGCTGGAAATGTTCCAAATTAACAACTGATGTACACGTAGCGTGGGCTGTTTTACTATGCATATAAAAACAGTTGAGTCTGGGGTTAACTCAAGTGTCACTAATCTTTTTAAACAAGAAAAACTGGCAATAGCAAGCGCTTCTAAAAAATGATCAAGGTTAGTTTGTGTTCAGCGGCCACAATGAATGTGTTCCAGATGTGCAGACTACATCAGAATTATTCAGCTCTTTAGCTAATGTGTTTGTTATAAACACCAAGACATTTTGTACCTTTCATAATAATCCTCTGCTTTTCTACTTTGTGCAAGGCTCCCTGTGGCTTTGACTTTTTAGCAGAGCCCATATTTCACATCGTTCTTTCCTCTCTGTCCAGGTGGGCTGCATGTTTGTAAAGATCTCACAGCCTAACAAACGAGCCGAGACGCTGGTGTTCTCCAAACACGCTGTTATCTCACCGAGAGACGACAAGCTCTGCCTGATGTTCAGGGTGGGAGACCTTCGAAGTTCCCACATTGTGGGGGCCAACATCAGGGCAAAACTCATCAAGTCTAAGCAGACTCAGGAGGGTGAGACAAAAACTGCTAATACAATAAATAACAACTACACCTATTGAAAAATCAAATGGCACAGTATGTAATAATAATAATAATAATAATAATATGCTTGGCCATATTCCAGGTGAGTTCATCCCTCTGGATCAGACAGACATCAGCGTGGGCTTTGAGACGGGTGATGATCGTCTCTTCCTGGTCTCACCATTGGTGATTTCCCATGAGATTGACGCACGTTCACCCTTCTGGGACATGTCACAGGCCCAGCTAGAGAAGGAAGACTTTGAGATTGTGGTCATCCTTGAAGGAATGGTGGAGGCCACTGGTGAGAAGGCAAACACCAAATTAAGAATCATCTGCGAGTTTAAATCTATTTCTTCAATGCTCTTTGCTATCAGTTGACTAATCACTTACTAACGCCTTGCGCCAGCACAAATCGAGTTTGTGCTGTCAGTATTCATAAAGAGAGTGCAGTGATAAGATTGTGTGTTGGGATTTTTGCAACTGACCCTGCTGCATATGTATTTCTTGGAGTTCCTTTCTAAAATCACAGAATATAGGGAGAAGAACCAGTTCACTAACCTTTGTGACACACAATTTACTGCTAATTGCGCCAAAATTTAACCGCTAAAAAAAAGCATGTTTTATTTGTTGTCCTTAATTTTAAAATGAAGAGACTCCACCTGTGGGTAGAAAACAGTGAAAGCTTTGTAAATCACCCTTAAAACTAACCACAGCTCTGAGCACTATTTTGGGGATTGCTCTCATGCATTATTTTGCTGGAGACTAAAACTGGAGACTCATCTACCCTTGGGCAAATCACAGAGCCCCGCTGTGCTTACTCACTCTTGATAAATCATCAGTAAAGGTGGACCTATTATGCTATATATTTCCAGCTCTATATTTTTATTTTTAGACTCTGCCAGAGTGGCTTTGCATGATTCACAGATGCCATCCATCTTCTTCCGCTTATTCAATTCATTGTCGTGAAGTGTATCCCAGATGTTGCAGGGATTTAGAAACACCAATTAATTTAACCCCATCCATGTCTTTGGACTGTGGGAGGAAGCTGGAGTTCCCAGAGAGAATCCACACATACACAAGGAAAATGTACAACATGCAGCCTGGATTCAAACACAGGACCTTCTTGTGAGGCAACAATGCTAATCACTGCACCACAGTGCCCCCCTCCTTTAGCTCTTATTCCTTTAAAGCTTATTTCTTCTAACTGGCTGCCACTTGGAAACAGATGGGAAGGGATTCTGTGCTCACATATATACTGAGATCCTATCTATCTATCTATCTATCTATCTATCTATCTATCTATCTATCTATCTATCTATCTATCTATCTATCTATCTATCGAGTTCATCAGTAAAATGAAAAAACTATTTCGGACACTACTGTGACTTTACGTCATCACAATATTAGAACCAAGCAGATCGAGTCTGCTAGATGAATAACTACTACTACCACTACATTTTTGTCACAAATATAGAATACACTGAGCAAATTTTCTTAAATGAATAAATGCAAATATTTTGTGGCAGTTCCTGCTTTGATGTGCTGCCGTCTTTCCTCTTGTCCTTCTATGTTTCTAGCAAAAAACAGACAATGCATGATGGGATATGTAACAAAATACTCATACTCGATACGTAGCTGCTACACATATTAGTGAGTGATTACAGGCAGAGTCGATATTAATCCCTCCTCTATGACGTCATACAGAGTTAAGAGAAAAAAAAACTGTTTTAAAGAAAGTGTACGGAGCAGTCTGAACTTTTGGCTCGTAGGGATGACTTGTAAAAATCCGGACTTTAACAGTATACAAGAAAAGAAATAAGGAAAAGCAAAACTAATCCCCTTGAAAATCATAAAAAAATATATTTTTACCATACCATACCATATTAATTTATAAAGCACTTTTAAAAACAACAACAGGGATGACCAAAGTGCTGTACAATAGCACCAAATATAAAAGACAAACACAGGCCAGAAGGTAGACGATATAGAGACACAAAAGAGTTGTGGACATTAAACAATAAAGGAGTACATTAAAAGTATGTTTTTACTTTCTCCTGCTTAAGTCTTAAGATTTATAGGATATTGATTCCCAAAGTAATTTGCACGAGCTGGGACGTTCCAAATATTCTATGCTTCTTTTCAGAGTTTAACACGCTCTGTTTTTAGGATTGTTTTAACTGAAGCATTGTGTTAAATCTACAAAAATCAAATCTTTTAAAACTGTGTCTGATAGGAACAAGTATCGATTTAGAAACACCCTGGAAGGCTGTGTTTATCTTTTCTTCTTTATCCCTCTCTTATATTGCCTTACGTCAGATTAATTCTGAGAGGATGATATACTCTACTAGTTTCCTCACAGTTTAGCAAGAACTCAGTGTATCGGAGCTATTCAGGAGATGTATCCATGAGGTAAAGGTGGCCTCTCTGCCTACACCAAATATTGATTCCCTTAGTCAGAGTGCTATGTTACAAAGACGTAGCTGACAGTCATAACTCTGCTGCAGAGAACATGCTTACAACGACAGCTTGCCAGTGAAATTGTTTGTGACTAAATGGGTAAATGAATTATGTTTGTGTAAGAGTTTTTGGTGTGGTGCTTTTACTCTTCTGCTTTGCCTTAGCCAGGCACAGCGAATCCAGTTAATATCAAATCATTTATCACACAGACCAGAACAAATGCCGTGAGGGGAAATGTGTATTATGAATCTCTATAGTCATCCATCTGTTTGTGCATGCAGGGATGACATGCCAGGCGAGGAGCTCATATCTTGCAGAGGAGGTGCTGTGGGGTCACAGGTTCAGCCCAATGATGTCGTTGGCAGAGGGCTTCTTTGACGTTGACTATGGAGCCTTTCACCACACATTTGAGGTAATATCTCTTGAAGAAGATGTGATGAGGGCAAGCTAATAAAGCACAGCATGATTTGTTGCATACAAATATTTCATCCGTCCAGCCTATCACAGGTGTCACTGGGGAAGAGACGAGGCACACCCTGGGCAGCTCGCCAGTCTTTTGCAGAGTTATACAAAGGGATGGACAAAGATTCATGCGTTGATTTACACCTAAAGCCAATGTGGAATCACCAGTTAACCTAGCATGCATGTCTAGTAAAATATTCTCTTATAAGTATGTGTAGGTCATGAAGATGAAGTGCCTCGGGGTCTGTCTTAAAAATATAATTTACTATTTAGCAGAAAATCTCACCTCAGCTGCACTCTGGGTTTTGTTGGCAATATTGATTCCCCATCAGGGACAGTTTGCTGAATTTTCCTAATTATGATCAATAAGCAGACAGCCAAGGACTGCATGAATTTGTGTTTAAATTTACTGACAGAAATCTTAAAATATTTTTAGTGTTTATGTTGTTTTTCAAAAAGACAAACATTTAATATGTGGTATTTCTGTTAACAACATAATTTATTTTAAAATAGTCTCTAGTTATGAAAGAAATTCAGTAAAAAATAGGACCTTTGTCGTTTCCTAATAAAATTTGCTTGGCTATGATGGAAAACATCGTAAGGTGAAGGAAAGAGAACAGTAGTGTTCAGAGAACCTGCTTCACTTTGACTAAGGCACTTCAAAATGTCATAGTGAATGACTGTCCTTAGGATGGGCTACAAAGTACTCATTTGGCTTCACCCCAATGTTTTCTTCTTGTGTGTTATATGCAGGCTCTATATGTGGACAAGCATGTGAAAGTTACCACTCAAATCCTAAGGCTAGAAATAATTTAAAATAAATGGTGAAGTTAAATCTTCATATTAAATTGTTCAACCTGTATTTTCTCTTCCCTCTTAAGAGATGTTCCACTTTATTCCTTTATTAAATTTTCTGCATCTCTTAAGTAAAACTAATTAACAGTAAGCATCTGTATCATGGAGCCGCAGCACCAATCCGTTTGTTGATCTCTCCCCTCATTTGATGAATGAAACTCCTCCACTTGGGGCAGTAAGTTATCTCTGACCCTTTTCTGGCTGAGAACCATGGCCTCAGACTTGGAGGTGTTGATTCACACTCGGCTGTGAACCGCTCCAGTGCAAGCTGGAGGCTACCACCTGAGGAAGCCGACAGAACCACATCATCCACGAAAAACTGATGATGATTCTGAGACCGCCCAAGTGGATGCATGCCACCACTTAGAAATTCTGTCCATAAAAATCATGAACAGAATCGAGTCAAAACCCAGTCCAACACTCACCAGGAATGAGTCTGACTTATTGCCAGCTATATAGACCAAGCTCTTGCAACGGTTTTATAAGGATGGAATGGCTTGTAGGGGTTGTTGGGCAAACTCCTCTGCACCCTCAAGTATCCTCAAGATGGTAAAGAGCTGGTCCAGTGATGAAAACCGCATTGCTCCTCCTGTATCTGAGGTTCGACTAACGGACAGACTTTCCTTTTGAGCACCCTGGCATAGACTTTCCCCGGGAGGCTAAGGAATGTGATTCCACTATAGTTGGAGCACACCCTCCGGTCCCCCTTCTTAAAGATGGGAACCATCACCCCAGTCTGCCAGTCCAAAGGTACCGCCCCTGATCTCCACGCAGCATTGTAGAGGCATGTCAACCAAGACAACTCTACAATATCCAGAGCCTTAAGGAATCCTTGGCAAACCTCATCCACCCCAGCAGCTCTGCCATCAAGGAGTTGTTTAACTGCCTCAATGACCTCGCCCCCAGTGATGGATGAATCATCCCCCTTGTCCCCAGGCTCTACTTCCTCTACAGAAGACGTGTCAGTGGGATTAAGGAGGTCCTCGAAGTATTCCTTCCACCGCCTGCTAATATCTTCAGCTGAAGTCAGCAGCGCTCCACCCACACTATACGTAGTGCAGGTAGAGCACCGCTTTCCCCTCCTGAGTTGCCTGACGGTTTGCCAGAAACTCTTCGAAGCGGTTCAAAAGTCTTTTTCCATGGCCTCTCCAAACTCCTCCCACACCTGAGTTTTTGCTTCAGCCACTACCTGAGCTGCATTCTGGTTGGCCTGTAGGTACTTATTGGCTGCCTCCGAAGTCCCATAGGCTAACCAAGCCCGATAGGACTCCTTCTTTAACATGATTCATTTGGACTCAATGTCCCAACTCAGGCCTGTTCCCAACCCAAAGGCGTAGGGAACAAACCCTCTCATCCACTGGGAAAACCCCCAATGTACAAGCAGCAAGCCGAGGGCATATTAAGATACCTACTCTAGCCTGCCGCCTCTCACCACGGGCAACTCCAGACTGAGACAGAGTCGAACACCTCTCCAGAACTGGTTCCAGAGCCCAAGCCGTGCATTGAGGTGAGCTGACTATATCTAGCTGGTACCTCTAGACCTGAGAACTAGCTCAGGCTCCTTCCCCACCAGAAAGGTGATGTTCCATGTCCCAATCACTAGTCTCTGTAGCCGGGGATAGGTCCACCTGGGTCTCCACCCTTGGCCGCCGCCAGACACACATTGCACCTGGCCCCTATGGCGCCTCCTGCAGGTGGTGGACCTACAGGAGGGTGGGCACATGTCCCTTTTTTTTCAAATGCACCGTGGGATAAGGCTCGGCCACCAGGTAAAAGGTGAAGCTCAGAAATGGAACCATCCTGAAATGCACATTAGAAATGCCATCATCAGTGTTCCTATTGGGATAAAGTAATGAAATTAACTAAAAATTAACAAAGGAAGCAAGTGAACAGTGCAGCTTGAGAGTAAAATAGCTACACAAATATAAGGCTTCACTGTTAGTCCCTCAGAATTTAAGAAAAAAGACAATTTTCTATCATTCATCATCTGAACTAAGCAACAGTTCTTCTAGAAGCACCAAGATTATTGAGATAGAAAAAATTAGATCTACTCTTTGTCTGTTATCCCTATTCCTGTCTCCACCTACACGTGTAACTGGCAGCTGAATTCTCACATTCTCTTGGGGCTGTTGAAAAGCATGCTGGGATGTGTAGGAACTCTGACTAAAGTATTTATTTCATGTTTATTTTTGTAGAGATGTGGACTGTACATTACATGGACATGTGCTACAGACGTGGGCATTTGTAGCCTAATGCAATGAGTCTTATTAACAGAAATATTAACTGAAGTGAGCAGAAAAACACAGAAATATGGTGAAGTTTGATTCATGTTCAAGTTTGCAAGTTTTTTTCTGCATAAAGGAACTTTTGGCTCTATGGAAAGAAGTTTTTGCCAAAGCAAAATCACACGGATTGTCATAAGATTATAAGTTTTTAATTAGTTTTGTTATTTTGGATGAAATTTACTCAAAATAACAGACATTTTGTATATCAAATGGTTTAAAATAGCCTGAGAAAACAGATGTCTTTAAAATAATATAATACAGTCAGAGTTGTAGAAGTGGATGAGGTAGATTACACTAAAAAGATTAGGAACCTGCATTTAAGCTGTCAGAACTGTCAGGCTATACTTAGACACAGTAATACTTTAAACTAAATCCTAAGGTCTTTATGCTAATATGCCCAAAGTGACATTTTGATGTTTAACATATTAACATGTTACTGGCATGGCAGTAGACACAATGCACAGCTGAGTCTGAGAGCAATGTCTTTAGTTTTGCAGATATCTGATGATGGAAAAGTAGATGGTGGTTTATGGTTGTGGTGGTGCTGATAGAGGGAAAATTGTAAGGATCCATTAAAGTAATTTGATATGAAGACAGTGAGACAATGGTGAGGCGTGAGAGATGGGTTCGTGGTGGGGGTGGGATTACATCTGCTCGGCTCTGAGCCCCTTCTTTTTTGCAGTGGTGATGGACAGGTTGACAGATGAGTTCATGCCGGAGTCTCTATTCTGTTCACAAAAGATGTTGTTATATGTAGGGAGGTGAAGATGCAAGAAGTAGCGGTAGTGAAGGTAGATGAATTTAAATACCTAGGTGTCAACTATGCAAAGCACAAAGAACAAAGCACAAGAAAGGTGAGGAAGAGAGTGCAGGCAGGGTGGAGTGGAATATGTGAAAGGGGAGGTTTTTATGAGATGGTAGTGAGACCTGCTATATCGTATGGTTTGGAGACAGTGGGACTGACAAAAAGACAGGAGGCCGAGGTGGAGGTGGCAGAGTTGAAGATGATAAGATTTTCACTGGGAGTAACCAGGATGGTCAGGATTAGAAATGAGAGAATCAGAGGGACAGTTCAGGCTGAGCATTTTAGGAACAAAATAAGAAAGACAAGGATGAGATGGGATATAGTGGACAAAGGATTTTGAAAATAAAGCTGCCAGGCAGGAGTAAAAGAGGAAGACCACACAGAAGATTCATGGATGTGGTGAATAAGGACAGATGAGGATATTAGGGATAAGGTGACCCCTAAAGGGAGCAGTCGAAAGAAGAAACAATTTTGTAATGGTTTTTATTTTAGTTAGTTATAGTTTTTTCAAAAATAAAAGTACTAAATGTTATTATGATAAAATCAGAATGTCAGACCAGCCAGTAGACATTGTCTTCTCAAGCCATTGCGCTAGAATAAGTCCTGCAGTACTTGCTCTTGCCATTTTACCAAAATTGCCTGTAATTCAGTTATATAGTGATCACTGGATAATAAATACATTTTTAAAAGTTTGCTTTCAAAATGCAATGAACAAATATCTGTGTCTATTTTTAAATTTTTTTTTTTTTTTTTACCATTTTGCTAATGTATGCTATTTGGTCTGTTAACTTTCCTTTGAATTATTTTATAAACTGAGTTAAATTTTGTACATCCTGTTATTGCCTTTTCTAAAGCACTTTGCTATTTATGTCTGTGTAAAAGTTTAATATAAATAAATGTTGCCTCCTTGCTCGGTGGCATCCATTTCCAAACAAAATGTATGACAAATGTTAAAAGCATATTTAAATCAAAATAGAAACTTCAGAAACATAGGACACTGTTTGGGTGGTTGAAGGTGAACGCTATCAGGTGGAAGTTGCTTGAAATTCTCTGCTGCTGCTTCTTTGACGTGTGAAATCAAAATACAGATCCTGTAAAGCAGCGTCTGGTGCTTTGATGTTCTTAAAGCCTATAGAAGATAAATGCACTGGCTCTTATATAGCACTTTTCTACTGTACTTGAGCACTCAAAGCACTTTATATAAAATGTCTCATTCTTAGCCATTCACACAAGCACTTTTTTTCTACACATGAGGGCCACCCCAAAAGCTAATATACCAGAATGGACAATATTGAAATGGAACTATATGTGTCAACTCTAACTTGTCGAATACATGATGGTAATTACAAAGTCAAGTCAAATCAATTTATATAGAACACGTTAACATAACAGAAGTTAATCAACATGCTGCAGAGTAAACAATTGGGGCATCATTAAACTATTATAATACATTAAAAATAAATCAAGCTAATTACCTGATGATATACTGTGACCTGAATCTAAACTGAAGCTGAAAAGGTCAGCAAGGACAGGTATGTTTGAGTTAGATAGAAGACGATTACAGTTTATGTTGCAGTTTTGGGTTCAAGCTCCACAGGTCCACATTCGGGATGGCTCTAGCTCAGGAGGTAGCCTTCTGCTAATCAGAAGTTTGGTGGATCATCAGTTCCTGGTTACTCCAGTCTACATGCCAAGTATCCTTGGGCAAGATACTAACCCCAAGTTGCTCTCTGACGCATCAATCGGAGTATGAACGTCTGTGAAAAAGCATACCAAAAAGTGCTTGTGTGAATGGGTGAATAAGGCAAGTTGTGTAAAGTGCTTTGAGTGGTCAGATAGAGTAGAAAGGTGCCTTATAAGAACCAGTCCATTTACCATTCATTCTGGACTACACAAAAGTTAACAGAGATATTCTCATCTTACTTTTCTGCTTCTTCAAGGTGGACACACCATCCTGCTCAGCACGAGAGCTGTCATTAGCTGCAGCCAGACTTGACGCTCATCTCTACTGGTCCATCTCCAGCAGGCTGGATGAGGAGCCGACTCTGGCCAACCAGGCGGCCAAGCAGTCAGACAGCGGCTCGGCCAACAGCAAAGGAGGGGAGCCGACCTTCATCGTCGGGGAGATGACTGACATCCAGGAGCAATCAGGACTGGGCGAGCTGAATGGCAGCGTTGCCACCGACCAATCAGAATCCGAGGCCTAGAACAGAGAATGTTTACAAAGACCTTCAGTATATCGCCACTACCACGCCACAGTTTCCAGACCTTTACTTTCAAGGCAACAAGTAGTTTCATTAGGCTCACTTCTGCAGTGTACTCCATATCTTATGTTACCATCTGAAAGAGTTTATTTCTTGAAACGTTTGTCTTTTCTTTGTGCGTTCGTCTTTGTTAAAAGTGTACTGTACGTGTGCTATCTCCTTTCAATTTGTTGTGTTAGCTCCAATCACCCTTGCCTATATCTACATTTAAATGACAATACTATGCTTTAGGTGGGGTCAACAGCAGGATATCCTGTGGACCGAAACAGAAAAGTAATATGTCCTTTTGGGTAAAACGATGGCTTTATGTGCAGAGTTAACTATATAGATTGTACACATTTAAATAGGTACAGTGCATAGATGCTTTATTTTCACATGCACTAACATTGACATGGTAGTAGCCTCACATTTCTTTAGATGCAAGGATTGTTCTGAGATTTAATGCACATCCATCAGGTGTTAACAGGGTGGGAAATTAACACCAGCACACAGCCGCTGGTATATGTGTCTGTTTGGCAACAAACCATCATGTGGTGCTAGAAAAACGTCTGAAAACCTATTTGACCTGACAAAAGTGTAAAAGCATCTGTGAACATCGCAGCTGGCTTCATGCCCAGAGATTAAGCACTATTTTCTCTTCAGGGGACACAAAATATTAATGTTTATTAAAACTACTGATAGAAATTTGCTGCACTCAACACATTACGGTGAGTAGGGTATGTAAAACCATTAACGTAGAGACAGGTTAACACTCAAGCGTATTTGTGGCTTCGTTTCACATGCAGTGTGTGTACAACAAGGGTAAATGTATCTTTTGTCCCCTGCCAAGTAGAAACTTATAAAGCACAACAGTGTCCTGCTCAGTTCAGCCCAAACTCCTGCTTCTGCTGCTGTGTATATATGTGGTCATTTTTACTTGATGTTTTTAATATTTAAGATGAAACATCAATTAGAATGAATAAACTGCAGTATATTCCAGAGGATCTGCATCTATGTTTGTGTTGTTCTGACGAGGAGCTACACGAAATATGCAACATGAGCATTCACAAGTTTTCATGTTTGATAAGAAAACTGGTATTCAGTCCTGAAAATTTGGTTAATCCTTTTTGCTATTAAATCATGCAGTTTAACAATAATAGATAGGCTGAATATATCTTGGAATATCTACTCAATTATGGGAAATACCATTTTAGGTTCCTACACTTTGTTTTTTATGCCAGCATATACGTCAGCAAATTTCAGTGGTGCAAATGGTACGTTCTATCCTCATGCACTTACCTGAAAATGAATTATACACAAAACATACTCTATTTGATAAAATATAATGAACTGTCTTAGTATTAGCTCTATAGGCATTTTATTAGGTACACCTTGCTAGTCCCAGGTTGAACCCCTTTCATCCATTAACATGATAGCATAACCCAGTTGCTGCAGATTTGCTGACTGAACATCCACAATGCTTCCCAAAGGTGCTCTACTGGATTGAGATCTGGTGACTGAGGTGGCCATTTGTGTACAGTGAACTTGTCATGTTCACAAAACCAGTTTGAGATGATTTGAGCTTTGTGACATGCTGCGTTTTACTGCTGGAAGCTGCCTTTAGAAGTTGGGTACACTGTGGTCAGACATGCTCAGCAAAAACAGTCAGGTAGGCGGTGGCATTTGCTCCCCTACACCATTACACCACCAGAAGCCTGAACTCTTGACACAAGGCAGGATCAATCCATGCTTTCATGTTCTTTACACCAAATTCTGACCCTACCATCTGAATGTCACAGCAGAAACTCATCTTACCAGGCAACATTTTTCCAGTCTTCTGTTATCCAATTTTATTTTGTTGATCCCATGTCAACTGAAGCCTCAGTTACCTATTCTTAGCTGACAGGACTGGTACTGTTGCCTTCTTAAGCAGTCTTTCTATTCTCCTCCAACCTCTCACATCAACGAGACATTTTAACGCAAAGAACTGCCGCCAACTGGATATTTTCTCTTTCCTGACCTTTCTATGTAAACCCTAGAGATAGTTGTGTGGGAAAATACCAGTAGATCAGCAGTTTTTGAAACACTCGGAACAGCCTGTCTGACACTAACAACCATGCCACGTTCAAAGTCATTTAAAGCACCTTTCTTCCCCATTCTGATGCTCAGTTTGAACTTCCACAGGCCATTTTGACCATGTCTATAAGTCTAAATGCATTGAGTTGCTGCCATGTTATTGGCTGTCTATTACCTAATTTCCTTTACCAAGAAATCAAAGATTAAAAAAACTAATTTAATTACACCTAAAAGTTTGTCTTATCAGATTGCTTTGCCTTGTCAGATTTTTTTTTTTGTTATTTTGACAGTGCGTGAACCACAATAGGTAAGGTGTAGTTGTAAAAGCATTTACTTTGGGTGAGAATCACAGAGTAACTCAAAATACAACACTATTAAGACGCATTCTCCATGACAACAATGGTTTCACAATACAGTAAGTCTGTAATGGTCAGTACATTAAAACACAATCATCTACCGTAGGATGTCTGTTCATGACAAAGAAAAACATGTCTGAAAAGCCAAAAAAAGAGCATTATGTATTTAATAATTGTACTGTTGTGTTAGTGTGAGTTATTATTTAACTTTAATTATCAGTTGTCCCTGATTTTCTTTTCTACCCATTGTCCACCATCTCTCCCTTTTTAAGGCTGTTGTTCTTCATCTCTGCAAATAAGTTAACTTCAGTTTACCGCCCATCACCACTCGGAGTCAGAGAGTAGTGACTCTGATCAAACAGGTGGGGAATAGATTTAGAGTTCCTGTATGTGAAGCATCTGAATTTTTATTTTTAGTATGTATGAGTATGACTAAAAGGCAGTCAATGTTGGCCTGCTTTTAACCTTTTCTATTAAAAACAAACAAACAAAAACAAAAAATGGCCTGAAGTCATCTGAATCTCTAAACATCATGACCCTTTGACTAAAACGCTTAGAGACCAACGCAGAATGGAATTAAGGTTGTTTAATATACACTGAAGGTTTTTTTGTAACTGTGTGCTTGAAATAATATAAGACTTTTTAGAGACCTACGGACACCCTCTTTTTAGGCCACCCTAATTTGTAGATTCTTTGCTAAAGTAAAACTAGATGCACAGATGACAGAAAGGAGGTTCAGATCCAGCACAGGGTCTTTCTAGCAGTTTACACATTCCCCCTGGGCTTACTGGGTTGCATAAGCATGAATTTCAGCTTAAATTACAATTTTAAATTGGCTGTAGCTGTAAATGGTCGCCTGTCTTTCTGTGTTAGCCCTACAATAGACTGGTGACCTATCTAGGATGCGCCCCATGACAACTGGTCATCAACTGGATAAGCAGAAGAAAATGGTTGCAAAAGCAGATATAGCCACAGCTATTACAAGTAGTTGAGGCTTCTTTTCGTTTTAAGTGCCTTTTTAAATCAGATTTGATTGGTGATGCTATACATACAGACCCTGTGGCCAAATTAAAAAATATAAAATTGCAGGTAATTTAGATAGTTAATTTAGATAATGCCTCAAAATAATCCCCTGAATAAGTGCCCACACCGCATTCAAGTAGTGCGGCCTACTTCTAAAAAAACCCCAAATTTTTGTTCTCATTATGTACATTCAGCTGCTGATTAGCTTCTAATTAACTAATGGTCCATATTAAACTTCATCAGTGCCTCCAGTAGCAGACTCACTGTACTGTACATCTCATCAGAAATTCAGGGGCTGGCTGTCAGCAGCCAGAGAAGTCAGCATATTGGGTTACTAGGCAGAATCTGGGCTTTTTAAAAAAAAGACATGCCTTCTCTGTTTTGACTGCTAGATGGCGGTAAAGATCCCCACACATGCTCTTCCCGCCAGTCACACAGCCCTGTTGGCATATAAGAGATGGGGTCCCCATTTCAGCTGTCTCCTAGGCAACCAGGGCTGGGGACAAGGAGAGGGCAGGGTGTGCTTCTGTGTGAGTGTTTATATATACATAGATGTGAGTGTGTGTTACTGTGTTTTTGAAGGGGACCATCAGAAGTGAGAGTTTATGAAGAAAGCCAGTGTCAGAACTGATGTGACATTTGTAGTTTAATATTTGTGTAAGAACAGATGATGATGATGCTGAGTAATGACCTTCAGCTGCAAAGAACAAATGCCCTTGACTGTGAACACTAAGTCATGCAGGATTTTGACTGATTTCTGTGTTGTTTTTATCTGTCACAATAAAACCATACAAATATCACACAGAAATACAGGTTTTGTCATCTAAATGTGTCATTTTAAAACAGAAAGAGCCTGAAGCATCAAACTCAACAAAGAAACAGCAAACTTACAGATTAGAGCCCGCTTTTACTTTTACCTCATGTTGTGTGACACACCAAAACTGGGGCCAGACACAATTTGGTTTTTGGATAAAAGGCTAAGTGCGAGTTTAATAGTTTCTAGTGATTTTCAGTTCACCCCTCAGCTGAACCCCAAGTGCACATGTTTCCGAGTTCTAATTATGATTTTAATAAGAGGCTGTTTTGCATGATCCCTGCTGAGCTGAAATCAATGTTTTTCTTGATGGAAGGAAGTCATGATGGTCTTGTTTCAGTCTAAGCATTCAGAGGAAGCAGGTGAGGAACATTTATGAAATTAGCAGAGATAAAATATCCGTTATACACGCCACCAGCTTCTGCAAGTCAAATAGAAAACTTTTTCTAACTACTTTTTGGAGTCCTTGTAACTCCACACGGACCCGAGGCAAACTAAATATTCAACTACTCAGCTTTTTGACTCTGATCTTAAGGCCTTGTGTGTGTGGTCTACAACTACTATAGCAGTGGTTTTCACACATTTTGCGCACAAACCACATCAAAGAAAAAGTCAAAATTACAAAGCATACCTGATTCATATCTGTGCAAAATACACGGAGACTCTATGTCACGGGGGTCAAACTCATTTTACTTCATGTGCAACATACAGCCCAACTGGATCTCAAGAGGGCCAGACCAGTGAAAAACTTTTCTTTTCTATAATAAGTGTAAAGAAGCAGGAGTATATTCTGAAAATGTTCACTTTTTGACATTTTAATGAGATATGCATTTAGAGAAAGATGATAACCAGGCTGAGATGTTTTAAGACAAATAAGTGCATTTACATGAATATGTCTCATGTCTGAATGTTGTATGTTTATATCACACAACATTCAGTGAGTCTATTGTCACTGAACGGAGATCACAAATAAAAAAATACAACAGTATTTTATGTGAATTTTACCATTAAGTTTGCCTAGCTGTAAAAATGGGTTTCATTATCCATGTATTTCACTTCTGTGTAACATATGGAGATCAAAAAACACATGATTAAAAAAACGTGATTAAAAAACAAGTGCAATTAATGGCTTTGCTTCAAGTGTCACACTTCGCAAAGCCATCATGTGGGATAATTTGGACCCTCTGGCAGGTCACTTCTGGCCACATGCTTGATACTCTGCTCTGCCTTTTCTGGCACGACAGCAGTTCTTC
Source organism: Tylochromis polylepis (assembly GCA_015107715.1). Lineage (NCBI taxonomy): Eukaryota > Metazoa > Chordata > Actinopteri > Cichliformes > Cichlidae > Tylochromis > Tylochromis polylepis. The sequence continues at coordinate 29,958 of VVHJ01057649.1, read as the reverse complement.
TTTTGATTGAATACTCAGGTGACAGCACCTGGGCATGACACCTGCAATACTTTTTGTTTCTGTACAACAACCTTTACTTATATTACATATTATTTAAGTATATGTATAGATAGATATATGGATGGATGGATGGATGGAAGATGGATATATATATATATATAGGCATATAACTTTTTTTTCCATTAGACAGTATCATCTCGCTGCCTCTGGCTCTGGTTCAGCACTCTTTTGAAGCAGGCTTACTTTATTTTCTAAGTGCCTCTTCACATTGCTTGGCTCAGTGTTAGAATTATTTAGGTTTTCCCAGCAGATTGTGGACTGAGGGTTTCTGGCCAGTTGAAACACTGGTGGTTTCTTTGCTCCACAGAAGAAATTTCATTCTCCCACCTCCAAAATTTTACGTCTTTCTCACTGTTAATTAGCCTTTGATGTGTCACAGTGTAATAATGCCATTCATCCTGCAAGTGTCCAAACAGATTTGGATTCTCATTAACACACGTTTTTAAACACTTCAGGGCACAAATTTCATTTTAAAGCAAAATTAAAATGTATCCTTTACATTATGAATCCATGTACATAACAATATAAAGTGCACACGGCATATCATCTGGGAACCGCTGTCGTACAGCACTCACAGTTTCAGAATTACTCAGAACCTATTGTAAGCCTTCACTGTACTGTGACTTTACAGTCTAACATAATATAATATAATATAATATAAAAATTCAACTCTTAAATAAAGTAAAAGTCATTGAAAAATTCTTTTTATTTGGTGAACATCCTAAAGTATTTCACACCAAAAGAGCCAGATCCTTCCCTCACAAGTGGGTGGAGACACAAATCCCTTTGGGGTTTTATCAGGAAGTGCATCCAGCGTAAAAATCTGCAAAATCAAACATGAGAAGATACCTGCATGCTTGATTTGGCAATGGATCTGTGTCGCAACCCTTAATAAGGGAACGTCTGAAAGTAGCAGTGTGTGTAGACTAAAACAGGCTGACTTGACAAAGTCAAATCTTGAAGGAAGGAAGGGTGAAGGAAGAGCTGGGATGGAGGTGGGTTGCAAAGTCGCTTTCAGTACTGCAACAACCGATAGTCAATTAAAGCAACTTAATAGTTGGCCTATAGGAAGCAGCTAACTGGATATGGCAGCTGGAAGTAATCATGATTTAAAGCAGGTTAGAGGTTTTCTCAGTGCTGGAAGATAACTTTAGAATGTCACATACAGCAAAAGTCAAGTTACTGGGACAGGCATCAAACCTTAATCTTTGTGTACTCCAGTATGTAAAGAATAAGGTTTACTGTTTTTTAAAATGGAAAAATTTGGAAATTAAAAAAAAAAAAAGATGCTGTTATATGTTGGAACACCTACAAGCGATATATTTAACAAAAGAGCATGTTAGTGACTTATAAGAGTCTCCTAATGTGGTAAAACCAGCACCTAAAAATGCCAGCTCAAAATGATTAGTGAGACCTGTTTCATATTCAGGTATGGAAATGATCTCCTTCCATAGCAGCAAAAATCATTTGAAGTTCATATTACTAGACTGATTGTTTTTCCCGCTGCTTCCAATTCTCCGTATTTAGTTTTCATACTGCATGAACCACAAGGTCCCACTGTAACACTCTGAAGTCACTAACCTTCATCAAGCCTCAAAAAAACCTCAGTCAGATCCTTCTTCCTGCTGTTCTGCTGATGAGAAAAACAGGCAGCAACACCTCTTGTGTGTGTAATGACTTCAATCTAAAGTGAAATCACATCCTGGTAACAGCTGCTCTCAGAATATGGGAAATTAAAGCGCAACATTCAGGCAATGTATGGAATTAAGTGAAGCCTAAAATATCCAACTTTATGTCCCATAGCTCCAAACAAAAGTACTTTTTTAAAAAAATCAGAATTCACCTTCTGATACCAAAAGAAGACGCCTCATTTCCAGAGTGGTCTCCTCACTTCCAGAGTGGATGTATCTCTGAGACCTCTAGTTGATTATCTTAAAAGCATTAAATTAGATGTAAAAGCAAAGGCTTGCACCCAGTTAAAGCAAGCCTGCCATGCGAAGTAGAGCAGTGCTGATACAAGAGTTAGACCACCCATTGTAGCATACAGCAGGCTCTGAGGCAGGCTATGGAAATGGCAAAGTCATTTTCCATAAATGACATGATTTCACATCACTTACACACTGCAGACTGTTTTCACATAAATCTCCAGACCATATCCAGACAAGTCTGGATATAAAGGAGGTCTAAAAGTAATCAAGATCAAGACGCGTGATTAACTGCAAAGCATGCAATTAAAATCAAGCTCTTGACAAAAAGAGCTATTCAAACAGAAATGCAAATAAGAGCATCTAGGAATGATCATGTGCTGGTGAAAACTATAATATACGGGGCCTAAAAGAACTACTAAAGGAATCTTGAGGTGTGTTTGTTTTGTTAACTACCAATTCCAAGTTCAAGATGTAATTTGCAAGCAAAAATTAGATCTGCATTTGTACTACAACAAGGGTTAATTTTAGTTCATTTTAGTGATGACTGAACATATGAATGTGTGCAATCTGTAGTCAAGAAGTCAGATGTTTGCTTTATGGTATTCTTGTTGTTTGAATGCTAGTGACCAGTCATGTTGCATGCAGGTGAACTGTCCGTGTCGAGACTGCTGAAATGCAGCTGTTGACTATTAGCTGAAGGTGATTTAGTTTTTATAAGCATTTTAAAAAATGTGTCTAGATTTCTACGCCAAGACTGAAATCATGGTCCCCCAATATCTGGCTGGCTCTACCTGAAGTCCCAATAAACTGGCTGCTTACCCCAGAGACTGATTTATTTTACTATAACACCGTAGAAAATGACTGCGCAGGAGTCCCATCATGTTACTGAGACAGCACAGATAAAAACCCAGCATTTTTTAAATAGGAATGGCACAAAAATATGTCATGTGAAGACTACAAAAGCCGTCCAGATCTAAACTGCATTTAATAACTTTAGAAATACGTGGGTTTTTTTTAATGAATTCAATATGTCTAAAATATTTTGCCACTAGTTCAGATTAGTGTTAAACCTTTACTTTCCTTTGGCAGTGATTTTAAAAAGAGAAACATGTACGAGGCACATGCTTCTGCCAAATGGCATATGTTACCATAAAGCTAACAGCCTTGATAGTGTGACAGGGAGCAGCAAAAGAGCTGATGCAGGGGTCTGTGTTCAGCTGGTGTTCCAGTATTTTTAAAGGAGACCTATTGTGCTCATTTCCAGCACCATATGTTTATTCTTACACCCTCCTAGAGCAGGTTTTCATGATTGACGTTTCAAAATAATCCTTGGTGCAGCAGCTGAGTTCATCATCATCTGTCTGATTCGGGACATTTTAAGACATCCTCCCCCTTTAAGGCCATCATCTCTTTAAACCAACTTTCTTCTGACTGGCTGCCTCTCCCACCTAAAAGACAGCAGGATGGGGTCATTGTGCTCAGAGTCAGAGCTAAGCGCCTGAGATGACAATATTAGGGATATCTGAATTCACTAATATCATACAGAGCTGAAAAAGAGTAGAATTAAGTATTTTGAAATCAAGTGTTTAGAGCAGTCTGAAACCTGAACTTTGACCTATTTGACCACATATTTGACATGCACATCCATTGTTTTAAGGACAAACTCTCATTTTATATTAAAAACGAGGTACACTTTTTGGCGTTCGTGCTTGAAAACACAGAAAACTGTTGAATTTCTTGATCAGCTGTGGATTTTCTAAAGCTCTGAATTGCAAACATTGTCATTATTTGAGATTTATATTCTAAACGTTATGACATGAATGCATAAACTCATATTGTGATGTTATAGGATTCAACTGTACAGTGTAGGAATAAAAGAGATGAACCTTTTAGTTTTTAAATATGAAGTAGAAAAGAAATGATTTCAACATATGTTTTATCATATGAAGTATTTTGATGTGTGAATGTGAACCATGTACTATGTACTATGTACATGTACTATGATTCATATCCTACTACATCACAAGTGCTTTTGGACATACGGATGAATTTTAGCCAGCATACAAAAGATGAACGTAGCTTTTAGTTCTCAAAAGTGAAGTCTTAATCCTGTGAAGGACCTTAAAAAAATATTTAAAAGAAACTTCCCTTTCATGTTTATGTACTAAAGACTTTGTCCACATGAGATTAAGTATATCTAAGTGCTGCAGACTGGGTGAAAGATGAACTTCCCAGTGCCTTAGTGAGATTTTGCTTTTGACTGTAGAAACTTTTAGCCAGCTGCAGACAGAGAGCTGTTGGAATAATCTCAGCACAAGGTGAACTAACTAGATTTTCATTAGCTTGCAATAGTATTCAAGTTTATTAGCAAAATGTAGCTAAAAATGCTATAAAGAAGTAGAAACAGCAACTCCTAACTACTATCCCAAGTTCAGGGATGTGAAGAACATGATTATTATTCATTTTTAAACTACAGAAGAGCACTTTCAGGCTGAAAATTGTTAGCTGCAGGCTATGGATGATATTACACTCATTATCAAGGATTTCCAAGCTGCCAAAATGCGTTACAGTTTCTGCACTGTGTTATTTTATGCACACACAACTAAAACGTGTATGTTCACAGGTGCATTGTTCAGTAACATATTTATGTCTTAGTCGTATTACAGATCTGTCACTCATTGCTTGGACAACCTAAAAATAAAGAGGCCTCTGCACTCACACGAAGAACATAGCTAACTGGGAGTTTGCTGCTTGAATGCAGTGTGAAACATCTTCCAGCACAGTGAGCCTACTCAGGCTGGTTTTTTATCGAGGTGTTGGCACTTGGGGAACAAATATAAACTGGCACAGGACCATGTATGACTTTTACATTCAACTGTGTCTTTAACATGTGGCCCTGGATGAATACGGGATAGAGATCGGCTTTAGTTAGCAGCATTAAGTTTAGCTTTGAGCTAGTGTCATCCAGGTGCATCATTTATCATCAGCCTGACATTCGAGTGTCCTAGAACAAGGCCTGTATTGGGTCAAGGCATTTTGGCCATTTGGGATCATTTAAACTGCACTGCCACCCTCCATTTTGAATAGACTTTATTTATATTATGAACCAGGGCAGAAACAAGTGAAAATGCTGTCTTCATTTCCCAATAACGGTATGAATTGTCAATAAATAGTCGAATTTTCAGTTTTTTTGTGTGTGAATGTGTTTTATATTTCATCTCATAGATGTAGACTAAATTTTATAATAATAAATTATTCGTGAATCTATCTCTAAAGGATATATGAACATGTTGTACATAAATATGGTGGAAAACAACCATTTCCTGTGTGAAGATATGGTGTTAATAGAGATTAGACACTCATTCTGTATTTGTTGTAATCTAAGCTTTAGTGTTGCATGTTTTAGGTTTTAGTGTACAAAAGGACGGCCATGTGTGTTTTGAAACTGCTGGCACTCCTCACATTCATGAAGTGAAGAAATCAATTTTATTTTCACTGCACTGCAGCTCTGAAAGTTTGCAGACATTATCAGACATTCCCCGCGCAGAGCTATATGTAAGAATGCAAATGTCCAATTTAGATGGATTGAACATTAAATGGACCTTACTCTGCATAGGGAGGATAGAACAGAAAGCACAAGTTGCTACAAGAAGACTAACTAGTAGAAACCCTATAAGAGGATGGGGCTGGGCATGGAGGACAAATGGGGTAGTGGGTAGTCAGTTTGGGAAGGCTGGGGAGGGATTCTGGGTGGAAGTTGCCCCACAAGTTAAAGAGGCACCTCCCTTTGGCAGTGGAACAGCACTCTTAGTAGTCCATGCAACGCCGAGGGTGAGGGTGTACACAATGCTTTTGTCGGACAAGAAGGCAATTTCAGTGTCAAGATGAGATGAAGGCATTCTAGTAGGCAGCCAGGTCACAGTGTATACCATGAAAGTGCATGCCAGTGCCTTCTTTTGAAACTGCTGGCACTCCTCACATCCATGAAGTGAATAAATCAATTTTATTTTCACTGCACTGCAGCTCTGAAAGTTTGCAGACATTATCAGATATTCACCGCGCAGAGCTATATGTAAGAACTCAAACATCCAATTTAGATGCATTTACCATTAAATGGATATTACTCTGCATGGTCACTTTTACAATGTCTGTGCAGTGTCTGATTTATCCCATGTGACAAAAATAGCAGAATGCCATGTTTTGTGTTTCCTGTATACTCTACCCATCACATAAACCAAAATGGAGTATTTCCACTGGTGAGAATGTGTTTCACAATTACAATCCCCAGGTATTCAGACTGGATTTGCCAAAATTTGGCTAAAGTTCATGAGTGAAAACAGCTAAAGAGTGACACCCCATGAAGTTTTAGATTTTCTCCACCATGGACGCCAAGGTTTTTGGCTAAAAATGTCAAAACAAAAATAAGAGCAGTCAAAATTAGTGCGGTTTTCCAGAGATGAAGCTGCAACACGCTCAGAAAGAAATAGTACAAAAAAAATAAATATTTAAAACATGCAGTTACAAAGGGTTTAACAATTTGGATAAAATACACACATATAGTGCGCACACACACACACACACACACACACACAAAAGCGTTCATTCTTACATACACGCTTAAATGCAAACAAAAGTGAAAGACATGTCCAGTCGACCCGATGGGCTAAAACCCAAAACCCAGAGGTGCTAAAGTCTCAAAATTGTGTGCTCGATTTAAAATATGTGCATGAAACACTTCAAAGGTGAATCAACGAGGCCGACTGCTGTGATATTTAAGCAGGGGCCAGCACATGCAATGCTCTGAATGTGATTAATACAATTTGTAAATGAAAAGGGAATCAAGAATAGTTCTGGACCAAACAGTTTATTGTAGATTTTAATGTACAATATCAATACACTGTCTGTCCTCAGAAATTAGGTTAAATATTGTGCTATTAGATATTAACTGTTTGTTTAAGTGAACTAAAAGTCTCATTCTGTCTTTCTTGTATGTCATAGGCAGACTGGTGCAGAGGTTAAAATTGCTGCCTGTCATTGAGGTTTTGAAACTTCTGGTGCGGTTTTCTCCCACAGCGTAAAGACTCATATTTTAGGTTAATTGGCAATTAGAAAATGTCCAATACATGCAGATGTGAGACAGATTAAGTTTTGACTGGTCAGTATGACTAGAAAAGTGCAATACAAATGCTACTCCATCTCCAAATGTATGAATGAATAATAAAACAATATTTTAAAAAGTTATTGAGTACCCCGTACCCAAGGGTTACATCTTGCACCTTGTTTTGAAAGGACACTTTTTGTACAGTTTCATTGAGTTATAAAAATATCACCAGTGTTAGGACAGACCACAGGGGTGACCCCATCAATGCTACAATGTCAGTATATTGCCACAGACGTGACTAGATGATGTATGGCTAAAGTTTTGCTGTCTTGGTATTTGAGATGCTGGTGCACTAGTGCAGTTATAAATTTTGTATATAGTACATTTCATTTGTTCCACTGCTCAGTAACTGGGAACCACTGGGCACCCAGATGTGAGAGACTGCTGCTGTAAATGAGTAAAAAGAAAACAGTGAAGGGCTCTGAGCAGGTTACAACACTACCTCATCAGTGAGTGGATCACTGGGACGGCGCGATGTCTCGTCACTCCTACAAATGAGGGATCCCTCAGAGTGCAGCATGCCACAGTTGGCACAGGAAGGCCTGAGCCCAGCACATTTAATTAGCCAAGCTGTCTTGGCATTGGATGGGAGGGGGACACACACACAGTGACGAGTCATCAACATCACCAAGGGTGCGGTACTGCTCGCTGCCATACTGCACATCTGAAACCTAATGGCAAAGGGACGCATGTATATATA
>VVHJ01057649.1:3779-22089 GCA_015107715.1 Tylochromis polylepis | reverse complement strand
ATATATGAAAACTGGGAAAGTTAGAGGGTTTCTTTTGTAATTGTAAATCGGTTTAGCAATGCAGCACACTTTAGCACAAGCGGTGGCTGACCTTTCCTGCAGAAACATAAAAGGTGTGGCTCCTTCAGCATTTAGTGCATTAAACACTTGTGGCAGTAGGAGACAGACCTCACCCTCCTTATGTCTGTACTTATCATTCAAGCCTATATGCAGCACTGAATGAAAAAACCCCCCACTGTTGCTATGAAAAAAAAAGAAAAAAGGAAAGTTAGGAGAAACAGTTTGGAAGAAACCATTCTGACATCCCTTTTCTCTAGCTCCCTGCATGTGAGGAGCCCACCCCACCTCAGCTGTAGTGAGGAGAGCCCAGTCCAGGCAGCCAGCAACCAGCGCGTCTCTGCCTACCAATAGGCATGCTCGGCTCAGGCTCTGTGCAGTGCTCTCAGTCTCAGCAGCTGAAGCTGGGCGCAGGGGAACTGCAACGGCGGCGCCAAGCATCTTCCCAGGTATGCGTCTCTCTGTTGCTACGCCCTTATTCTGTTTTTGCAATGTTATGGCATCCTTGCAGCACGCTGGTTCCCGCTTTGCCGACCCTGGTAGATTTCTAGGGAGGGGTTGCTTATCCTTTTTTTTTCTTTTTCTATTTTTGTGTGTGTGTGGCTCACGTAGCCTCCGTGGTAGCGCTGGGCAGCGGGTCTTGGTAAACACTCGCATCTGCAAAACCCCCTCGTTAACCGCGCGTCAACTTGCACACACCTCAAAATGTTCGCCCTTCGACAGAACAGCGCCGAGCCGCCGCTGCTGCTGGCAGCGAGGCGGGGATGTGCGCTCCTTGCTTTACTGCGTGCATTTCTCGGAGAAATTTTTGCAACGGGGTTATGATTTGGCCAAGCGGCTTTCGTCAAAACATGACCGCTGACTATATATTCAACTCAAGGTGCGTGCAGGTGGAGGATTTCCCCCCCCCCTTCCTCTCTCTGGAAGGCGCTGGACTTGCGGCACTGGGTGAAGCAGGTAGCCTACTGGGAGCTGATTTGAAAAATCATTTCATAGCAGTCAATTTTATGTAGGCTGTGCCATATAATGCTGCAGTAGGCTATAGCAAGGCTATAATAGGTCATGCTGTATCCATAATGCACAAGGCATCCGTCTATCTATCACAACCTTGATATTTTATTGATAACTGTGTGTTATGATAAAACAGCTCTATTTTAATCATTATTCATTCATTTACAGTGAGTTATCCAAGGAGAATGATGGTGAAGATGTTTTTTCCCCGAGAATCTGATGGACATAGTTAACACAGGGTGCTCTTAATTGCAAACGTGCTGAACTTGTGTTTTGAATGAGTTTGCATAGGCTAAGCAGTTTTTTTTAATGATTAGGCTGATCTGTGGCGCTGTGTTTTCCCTGTCACTAGGTAAGATGTAGGTACACTCCCTTAGCAGTTAGGGTGGTGCTGCCTGCTAGTGCTGATGTGTTACAGTAACCACTACCTGTGCATGCAGTCTTCCAGGCCTGGCTGCACACTGAGGGGTGGTGGTGGCGGGTGGAGGGGTGTTCCAGGAGGATGCTTAGGTGGGAGGGTGGTCAGTGAGACTGGATTTTATAAGTTGGAAGTGAATTCATGCACCAGCCTCCAAGTTAAAGTTGTGTTTTTCAGGCTGGGCAGTGAAGCTATCAACGGAGGGTCCTCACATAAAAATCGATCAATGTTTCCAAAAGCAGAAAAAGGACTTCTCTCTTTATCAGCTAAGGAGTGACCCTCAGCAGCAACTTTTACATCAGCTGACCTTACTTTTTCGTCTTCCTGGTACACAAACCTCTCACACCCATTGGCGTATCAGTGATGCTTATGTTAAAAAAATATATCTTTGTTGTGATTATTAATGATAGTTTTGTTGTTGCTATGCAAAAAAGTCTGGTGTGCCATATTTCCACTGCAATCATTTGGAGCTGTGACCTTGTCAAAAAAGAGCCAACATGTGTCTGGCTCGCTCTGGTTCTCTCTGATAAAACTCTGTGTTAAAGGAAGCTACTTTTCCATATGAGCCCGTCCTCACGGATCTGGATTTGGCTGATTCAAGAAGCCCTTGAGTTGATTTTTGCTGCATTAACCACACTACCTATTTGCTCCACTTGAAGAGCCAGTAATAGTTGGAGGACTTTTACATCAGAAGCCCGGATTTCAGCATGCTGATTTTTAATGTTATTTTGAGCTCTGTTTAGTCTTGTTTAGTCAGTGAAGTTTCAATGACATTAATAAACTGGCTAATCAATTTTCACTCATGTTGTCCTTGAAAATATGGTCCCATACAGTGTGGTCTTAAAGTGGAGATTTCCTGCTGGGCTCTTTGCATCTGGATAGCATTAATTATCTCCAGGATTTGGGCTGATATGAAGCATTACACTGAATCGTACCGTATAAAATAAGCTCCCACACTAGGGGTAACTCCTAACTGCAAAGTGGACAAAGTTATGGAGGGAAAATGTTAAGGTCACCTTAAGGTCAAGAGGAAAAGAGAGAATTTTCCAAATGATGTGAATGCAGTGCTTGTTTATGCTTGTAATTATTAATTTATTAGTAACATATAGCTAATAAATTAATAAAAATACTAAATATTGTAAGAGCTTACTTGTTTTTGTAACCATAGTCCAGTTTAGAGCTAAACAAATTATTTTATAATTTAAACGAATGAAAGAAAAAGTAATAGAATAAATACAGGGCTGATACTGACACAATATTTAAAAAAAACAAACAAACCCAAAAACAAATGGTCTGGTAAACAAGACTTTGTTGTAACAAATGAAACTTACTTTCAGCTGTCCCTGGTGCTATTTTTTAATATTTAATATAAAATAAATGTTACACAACAGATTATGCATCAAGTTGACCTTGTTAAATGCCATCTTACTTGCCAGAAAACCAAAACCAATATTAAGCCGATATATCAATCCGTCCCCCGTAATGAAGTATTTTTAGAATGAATGAAGTAATTTTAATGAAAAAAGGCAAAGATTTGCAGGTTTTAGCTTCCCAGATGGATTTTCTGTTAGTCGTTGAACAACATGTTTTGGTTTTTGGTAGATGAGGGGGGGGAAATCAATGGGAATAAATCCATAATCCAGAAAATATTCAAACTGATTACTTGAGAATGAAATAATATAATAACGCAATTTTCTCTCGTAAGCTATATTTAACACCCTTTGATGTAAAGAACCTGTACAAAGCTGTAGTGTTTATATGTGGAACAAAACTGATTTATCAGCAGATCAGTTTTATCAGCTGATATTAGCTACTTCATGATCTATCGATATCAGCCAATAAATGAAATTTTAAAAAGCAAAGAGGAGATGAGAGAAGCTACCTTCAACCATGTTAAAAGTGTTGTTCAGCAGAGGGCACTCTAAAGCTTCCCTGTTGGGAACAAGCATTTCAAACACCAAAAATAATAAACAACTACAAATAATAAATATTAGGGTAATCGGTGTATGTTTTGTGTGTCTGAAGAAAAAAAACATATATTGGCTGATCGAAATATACGATTTTGAAATCGAAAAAAATATTGGTCCCAGTATTAGTCTTAAAAAGCCTTTGTTGGCTGAGCTCTAATATTTATCGATAATACTGAGTCACTTCAAAAAAGAAAGAAAGAAAGAACTCATGGATTGTAACATTAAAACATATGTGATGCCCTTTTATGACATATGCATAATGTTTTGGATAGAAGAAAAGCAGCATTGTCCATTTTCTGAGATGAGCCAAGATGCATCACTAGTATCAAGAAGCTTATTTTCATCTTATTTAAATATAATGATTTCTTAAAAGTTATAAAGAAGTGCATTTTTCTCTTGCACACTGTACAACTTTCTGATAATGTCCACAGAGACATTGTAAATGCAGTGTTTGTGCCTTGCATACTATTATCAGTCAGATATCACTCTGTCTGCATATCTTTGATTTAGATTAATTCTTTCTTTTTTTTTACTTTGTCACATAACCTAAACCCATGATCTATGTTAACATATTAATGGAGCTGCAGTTCAGCAGTTTCCAGCACAGAAATAAGTAAAAGTGTTTGACTATGATCAATTCCCAAATGAGTTGTGTGTATAAGTCTATTTTAACACCAACATCCTTGATCCAACAGTGTACTTGTCCTTTAAGTGACACCTTCATAATGGAAAGTGAGCCACTATTCAAGTCTATGATTTGCCAAAATGCTACTGTGTGCAAAGCCTTTGATCACTCTGTTACTGTTTTATAAGCCATCCGCTGTCATCTGCAGGCAGGACAGACTGTTATAGCCACTAATTAATATATCAGACAGGCAGGCGTGGTTGTGCATTCACATGTACACACAAACAAATGAACAAACTAACAGACAGTGAAATTTACACCACATTCGAGCACTAATACGACAGCAGTCTTATTTTTTTCTTACTTGTTGCTGTTTGTTTAGAGCTAAAAATAAATAACTGGTTTTGTACTGAATTCAAAGTATTATCATGTTAGAATAAGTTTTTAAGACATTTTTAAGACTAAACTCCTCAGTTTCTGCTTTTTTTTCTTTTTTAATTTGTCTCGAGTTTTCTAACAGAACAAGCAAGTCAAAGATTCACCTTTGTGATTTAAGGAGTGATAAGCGAAACACGCCATGTGAGAAATAGTGTATAAATAGTAAAAATCATTTATATGTCATACTTATAAGTGACACGTGAACGTTTTATGGTGAGAGTAAGGACAAGGATATTGTTACTCAGAACTTCATGGGAATATGAATGTTATTCATACGCTATACCATGACACCAGGCTTGAGCCTAACGGGCATTTTCTGACATTTTTCACAATCACAAATTGTTGATTTACTTAGACGGTAATCATCATTTTACTTGTTAATGAAAATAATCACCAGTTTATGTTTTATAAAAGACTACAAAGTATTCTGTTTTATAGAAAATAATAAATTAACCACCACAACATTATGAGAGAGTTGTGCAAAACCCAGAAATAGTTTGCTGATTTATAACGATGGCTATACCTTTGCATGGTGACCTAGAAAGTTTGGGGCTTGGTCGATTTATAAGCCAGCGACGTCTTTGTCAGAGAATATAGATGACAAAAAGACAACATGATGTGCCCATTGGGGTCTTTTTCTACAGAATTTTTAAGAGAAATTAAAGGACATACATGATAATAAGAGACATGAATCAGAGCAGTATAAGTTAAAATGTTAAAATAATATTTAATATTTAAATTTAATTCTTTTAAGTCTTGTCACATCTTTATTTAAAGTTCAAATAATTTTTTATTGTTGACGCTGCAACTCAGACTTCATCTTTGAACCACACTTTAAGAGTCAAGACCTAAATCAATTCAATTACACGTCATTGATGCATCACATTTTATCTGATGCCATTTGGATGTAAGAGAAATCTGGCAACCTACACACTGTGTGCTCACACACAGCACAGGCATGCGAGAAAGTGTATATTGTGTAAATTATTTTATACTGGATATATAATACCCAGTATTTTCCTTTTTCTGTTGGCATATGGGAGTAGTGTGCAGCACTAATAAGTTAGCAAGAAGGAAGATATATGATGCAACAACACTGGTAGTGATTACTTAAGCATATTTGAAACTGACTGATTGTATGGTGAGGTATTTAATCTCTTATAACTTAATATATAAGAATATGTTGCAGTTTCTTTTAAGATAACTGCTCGCTCTGAGTCTCTGGAGAACAATAAGTGCTTGTCATGACTGATGACGAATATTCCACCTAAAACCTGCTTGCTTTGCGGTTATCAAATTTTCCACTGCACTGCTGTCTGACAAAGGGTAGAGAAATCATTATGTAAACAGTGGTTTAATAGGATGAGAATAATTCTCAATTTGGCAATTGTTACATTAGATAATGGTTTCAGGCACTTTGGGAAAGTTGATAAAATGTCATTGGAAAGAACAAAGGGTGTGGCTCATAACACACACTTTCTGGCTTGTAGACTTGTTCAGTGTTCAGACAGTTCAACTAAAGTGAGCTTTAAATTCACCTTTAAAACTGTGGCTGTACATCCAGGGTTGCTGACAGAAACAAGATTATGTCTGGGGGGAAAATTCATGTTTAGCTCATGTTAATGTTTAAAGAAAAGACTTGTGTAGTTGTCAATATAGCATGTGCTGAAGTAGTTTAAACACATTTTGACATGGAATGCCACCCTTTTCTCTTTCTTATGAAAGTGGCTCCTCGCAGATTTAGTTGCATGCAGAAATAATCGCCTTCTACCTCTTCCCTCCCTTGTCCTCTCTTTAGTGATGGCCTCTGCTGAGCAGCCGTGCTCCAGCTTCCACCAGCAGCACTGCGCATAAGGCAACACACCCACCTTTGCCCTCCTGCCCAGAAGTGAGAGAGACACCACCATGTATAGTGTGGAGGACCTTCTCATTTCGCACGGATATAAATTGCCCAAGAGCGACCCTCCGTCTGCCACGCCTTATGACAAGCGCCCTGCTGATTGCCAGCGTGAACTTGTGGACAACAGGGCTGGCCGGGGGACGCTGAATGGGTATGAGGCAGACCGGGGGGCATCTATCACTGGCATCTATGGCAGCAGGCAGGCACTGGTGAAGGGCTACCCCAGCATAGACATCGAGAGTGGGGATAGGAACCAAAGGAGAAAAGAAATCGGCATTGGTATCCTAGGTGACACTCAGCCCTTGGGTGATTCTCTTGCTACAGATAGTGGGTGAGTGTTTTTTCCCTCTCTTTTGCAATCCCCCACGCCCTGCACCTTCCCTTTCCCTATCTTTCCTCTCCCCACTTCTCACTGGGGCCTGTCAGTATTGCATGCAAAACTGAGTCTGCACTGCGCAGGGTTTTTTTTTCTCCTCCTCTTCTCTTCCCTTCCTTCCAGAGCTGCAGAACACTGTGGCTGCAGCAGCACTACTGACATATCTTATGCTGGGATATGAGGAATTATGAAAGGTGCCTTTGCAGTCATTTGAGCTGTGTACATGCCTGCACAGAGACATGGCTCGCATCTCTGTGGAGCCCACCCAGGCATTGGAATCATCTACACAGCCTCCACCAGGCAGGCAGATGTAAACAGCAGCACTAGACAGAGAACAAACTGAGGAGGACTGAACATGCCTCAAGACAGGCGCGTAATCACTCCACTGTAAACACTGGCACACTGAATCACGCCCAGCACGTGCTCTGTGATGTAAGCATGTTGCTGGGCAAGTGTGCACAGCGCAGCTCCCCTCAGCCATACAATAGCATATGCTGCTGAGGATGATCCATTGACTTTGCTGCTTAAATGAATGACTACAATGACTAACAGGGATTTAGTGCACTGCAGATACTGGATGGAGGCTAACTGTTCATTCAGTCTTTTTGTGATGTTACGCTTTTGAAATTATTATACATATTTATAATTGAGTACGCGCGCACACACACACACACACACATATGTATTTTATCATCTGCGCTAACAGCAGATGAGTCTTTGCATGAAACTGTTTTATATTGTGATTTAACTACACTGGTAAAATGTAGTTAATATGTTTTTCTGAAAGATCAGATGGTTACATTTGAATTTCAACAAGCATTTAAGCCTGCAGTCCCTCCCTCATTATGATCAGCTGTCATCAGGGTGTCTAAGAACGTGCTTGGAGTGATGACCCAGGGAATATTCATGGGTGATAATTAATTTTAAAAAAAATAAAATAATCACTGTAAAATCACTGTAATGGAAAATCCCTCAGTGTACATAAAGACTTTTTTTTAGATGTGTTATCATTTAGTATTTTTTATTTAGTAGTATATTTTCTCTAAAATAATTGTTTAAGCAGTGCAAGCATGCACTACAGCCTTATCCCAAACCCAAGAGGTGATTATGGGACCATAACTAAATTTATCTCCAGGCAGCACTGCTTTATCACACTGTACTGGAACCACTGTTGTGAACCTGCCAACAGTAACTCGTCACACAGTTGCCATTTCATATTAGTTTCATCAAGGGTTTTTAAAATTATACAAATGATTTTGGTTGGATGATTGTTGCTCATGCATACTTACATGAGAAACAATTAAAAAAAAGGCTCTTCTTCTAGTTTACTCCTTCACTTTGGGTGTAACACAGTAATGCAGGTTTAAAGTTTATTTTATTTTTGGTTTAAAGGTTTTTATATGTACTGTAGGCCAAAATGGTTCCTGAAGTATTTGATAAAATAATCAGAGGGACAGAGCCACTTTCTCTTTTGCATCAGATTTTTTTTTTAAGAGTCGTATTTGCTGTCCAGATGACCAGTTTCCAAGATAAGGTCAGCACAATTTAATATGCAGATAATATTGCAGTAGCATCACAATTTTGTGGTGTCTTCAGGGGACTTTGGAGCTGCTGACTTAAGCATTTCTGGCTCATATGTGCTGGCTCTCTTTGATTAGGTTGTTTTGGAACACCTATACTGCCAAAGCCAAAACACATGTCTGGGACTGGCATGGGCATGCTACTTTTAATATTTACCAGTGATCACATTTCAAGTGGATGGATATCGTTTTAATCTATTATCAAATAAACTGAGATAATACAATTTTGTGCAATATGTTTTAGGTAATTTAGGTATTAACTCTTTTCATTCTAGATAAGTTTTCGTTTGTCTGTACGTCCAAGCCTGATGCATGTGTTTTAGCCGCAACTCATTTAATAACCTCTGTAATGAAAGAAATGCTGTTAAAAGATTAAATTGTTTTATTAACACTGAGATTTTTCCTTTCATAGGTTCTACGATGTTCCCAGTTTGACTTATTCAGAGCCGCTGAGCCATGACGAGAGGGATGTTTCCTACTGGCGGAGGCGAGGTCAGGACTTCAGCATCCTTCTGGACTATGCTGATGGCAGGGAGCTGAGGGCCTCTGCTGGAGCATGGAGGCCACAGGCCCTGATCACAGCAGAGGAATACAGGGCAGAGAGGCAAGCGCAGCAGCTATGGGAGGACATTTCCTGGCTAAGGGACCCAGATGCAGGCCCTGGTCAGTTGAGAGTGACTGGGGAGAGGAAGTGCCAGAGCCTTGGAACAGAGGAGTGGAGGCCTGCTGTGGGCCTGGGAAGGCAGCTGTCAGATGGGGATGGGGAACGGTGGGCTCAGGACCACTACCGACTGAGGACACCGGAGGGTTTTTTCCACCCTAGAACTAAAGCAAAGTCTCAGTCTCTTCCTAGAGTTTTGTCACCTGATGGAAGTGACAGCAGAGAGCTCATTCCATCAAGGCCTAGTCTACCTGACAGACAGAGGATAAGCAGCACTGTCTTCTCTGGGCCCTATAGTAGGTACATCTATGGCGGCGGCCGGGACCGATGGGGTAGGAGTATTGGGCCAAGCAGCCATGTTGCACTTTTACCAAAGCCCAGGTTCAGCAGGCCTTTAAAGCCTCCATCATACGAGATTCACCAGCAGACTAGGGGTAGCGCAGAAATGCTTGCTATTGACCAGGGTGTCAAACAAAAAGATAGGCCTATCTATTATCCAAGGGGTGGGGACCTAAGACAAGACTATTTCGCACAACACTCTGCCATCACTGGAATGGAGCCTCCTGGCTACATCCCACCCCCATCTTATAGAAGAGCCCTACCCCCAAGAGCAGTTTCAGTTAACCGCAATGAAATGGCAAACTTAAGATGGAGGGCAGAAGCTTTGCAGATGCCGAGCTCAGATCCCGGAAGGTGGTTTTACAGACAGGCAAGTGGTTCCTGGCTGGAACCTTATGGAGAACGTAGTGCGTCCTATCGAAAACAGGTACTTTCTTCTGGACATGAAGAACAACCAGGTCATGCCCGACAGTTACCCACTGAAGACCCAAGAGCAAAACAAATCTCAGGAGGGCCTGGCGGAAATTCTCTAACAGATTCAGACAAGATGCGCAACATCAACAAAGAGATTCCGTCCGCTAAGATTTTAGGACAATCTACACATGATAGTGCCTTTCCTCCCCAACAGGGGCCAGCTCTCAATACCGAAACCCGAAAAACAGCTCCCAGTGACAGCGACAGCGGCAGTCGATGGCCCAACAGGGGAATAAACAAAAAAAGTGACAGTGTAGCTTCTGAGCAAACCCGTACTCCGTTTTTACCTTCATCTATTCTGGGTAAACCACCGCCACCTCCGTGTAAGCCGGCTGACCAGGGTGTGTCTGAAACTGTGACAGAAGTAAAAAAGGCAGAGCAACCCGAACCACCGGAGAAAGACAAAACCAAGAATCTTAAAAAGAGGCTTAGTGAAACCATTTTTTGTTTGGTGTCTGTCCCTGTTACTCCACAGCTCACTGGGACAATTCGTGATCAGAATAATAACAACGAGAAGTCGCCAGACCCAGCGGACAGTCCCAGTGGCAACAAAACTGGCCATTTAACAAACCAAAGTCTCCAAAGCACATCTTCAGCTGAAGCTGAGCTGCAAGCACTAACTGGTAGCATAGCGAGCAGCAAAACAAGCAGTAGAGCAAGCAGCAAAATGTTTAAAAAACTACCCTGTAGACCCCCTAAGATAAATCATTACAAGGAGCTTAAGCTGTCAGGATCCTGGCCTGCAAACCAGTATCGAGACCAGGAGACACAAACTAGCCCAGAGGCCCGAAAAGCTGCCCCTGAAAACAAGGAAGCACAACAAGACCCTGTTCCTCCTGGCACCGAAGTAACCCCTGATAGCAGCGGAGTAGTGGGCACTGCCTTCAGTTTTCCCATAAAGGGAGTGAAGAGCCTAAAACTTTCAAGCAACAGCGCCTTCTCCCTGACCTCCACCTTCTCCAACCAGCTGAACAAGAGCACAGCTCAGCAGCCAGCAGTACCACCCTCAGGAAATGTGGAGGAGATCAAACCAGCAGCAAACAAAGGACAGGAGAAATTTGAACCGTTCCTTTTGAAACCGGCCACCCAGCGACCATGGGATGCAGTCAAAGAGCTGGAGACCATCAAAAAAGAAGTCCAGGATCAGCAGCAGCAACAGAGCAGCAAACAGCCCAGTGTTGACAAGTGCATAGAGGACCTTAACGAGGCCTACAAAGACATCTTGGAGCTAGGTACTGCCAGCAATAAAGTCCCAAACGGTTCCGTCCAGATCCCTGAGCGTATCAAAATCAGACTGACATCAGAACCTCTCAACAAGCCCAGCAGCCTTAGGCGCAGTGCAGTAAGCTGGTCTGTTGACCCAGAATACAGGGAAGTGAAGAGCGCCTTCTCCAGGCCTGCAACAAAGTCGGTAACATTCAGCAAGCAGCTTAGGGAGGAGCTCCCGGTGCCACCTCGGGAGACGGGCTTCAGAGAATACAGGGTTGTCGCGCATCTTTCACGCAGAAGGAGCAATGATGGTAGGACAGTAAAATTAGACCTGCCAGATGAACCTATCGAAACACCTCTTTGTGACTTTAGTCCAACAACACACACCACAGCAGCTGAGGTGCCATGGGCAGACAGACAGCCCATGCAGGATGCCTCTACACTCACTAGTCCTCCAGATTATGAAGACATATGCCAGACTTTGCGTCAGTCTAGAGACCCATCGGATGCCAGTAAAGCATCCGCAGGCCATTCCAGACCTAATGACACAGAGCCTCTTCAAGATCTCAGTGGTGAATCAGAGGAGGAGTGCCCTATTTGTAAAAGAGAGCTTGAGAGTCAGATGAGACAGGGTCCATTGCCTCCACTTCACGAGGAGAACAGCTCAGACAGCTCGGCCAATCAAAATGGCAGTCCGCCACAATGCACTGCATTAGAAAGTCCAGCAGAAGATACAAAAACAGAGGAGCCAAATGCATCATGTTCAAATCAGTCAGGGTCTGAAGTGTGTGCTGAAAAAACAGAGCAGCATTCACTGACACAGGAGAATGTGGGAGAGGGTGAAAAAACAGACAATGCTCAGGCAGAAAACTTGGACAGTTTATGCATAGTTAATCCTGCTGAGAGCATACCATTGGATGGAGCTACAGAGGATCTCTCCTCTGCAGCCACAGTATTAGCAACTGATCTGCCTATAGACCCCCAAGTCACAGAGGAACAGAGTGTTAATGAAACAGCAACTGAGGAAGAAAAATCAGACGATAAAGAAGCCACTGCAGGAGAAACACCTGAAGGCAGTGCAGGCAAACAGACAGCTGAAGTGAAAACTGAGGGACAAGACAATGCAACGCCAGTTGACAAGCAGGAGCAAGAGAAGAAGCCATTTGCTCTCCCAGAGCATAGACTTGGTCTACGGACTCATCTGGGGCGAGACCTCCCTGGGTTACCAGAGTTTCCGCCTGATAGACTGCCACTTTCCGTTCCCCCGAACCTAGACCGCAGACTATCTCTTAGCTTGGAGGGTGAGCGGAGGAGCAAGGGCCCCTCACAGCGAATTGAAGCATTGCAGAACAAACTGGCTATTTCTCCAGGTCGGGTGGCAGTTGAGCGACTCGCTCGGATGAGAGATGTGGATGTTATGTATCGTGTGAGGCGCTTAAGCATCAGGAGTACTGACTCTGGGGAAGGGGAGACAGAGGCAGAAGGGGACGGCAAGGAAGAACAAGCAGAGGAGCTCAACCTTGCTCCTCATATGGGCAAAGACAACGAGCAAGAGGTCACCAACTCACAGGAGAGCCCCGAGACAGTGTTGCAAAATGAACAGGAGTCACCTCGCTCAGGTAATTATTGCCTGTAATGACATAGAAATGGACATAACCCTAAACATGCTGAAGGTGGCCTGGTGGATGTAATGATAAGAGAGTTTAACCAAATGTCTGTTTTTCAAGTTGTATGGACATTTTTTCCCATCTTGAAAAAATATAAACATTTCTAAGACAACATGTCGTACTAAGTAAAAAGGGAAGCATACCATTTTGCATTTCAGTTTGGCAGACTGAAATGCAAAACAGCGGAATACACTTAAAAACAAGGCATTTTTTACTTTTTTTAATGCGGTTTTGTAATTTTTCCTGATTTTGGACCTTGAAAATCTTTGTCAAATTAGACAATTTAGATTCATAAGATAATGGATAAAATGGATTAAAAAAATAAATACATACTCCTTTGTGAATGAATATCTTTCTTCTTCATGTCCCAGAACCCCAATGATCCCAGCCGAGGGGAGACAGTGTAGAAAGACTGCGTCCACCATCTCCATCTGAGGTTTTTAGCTCCAACACTGTGACCTGGCTGCCTACTAGAATGCCTTCATCTCATCTTGACACTGAAATTGCCTTCTTGTCCGACAAGAGCATTGTGTACACCCTCACCCTCGGCGCTGCGTTGACTACTAAGAGTGCTGTTCCACTGCCAAAGGGAGGTGCCTCTTTAACTTGTGGGGCAACTTCCACCCAGAATCCCTCCCCAGCCTTCCCAAACTGACTACCCACTACCCCATCTGTCCTCCATACCCAGCCCCATCCTCTTATAGGGTTTCTACTAGTTAGTCTTGTAGCGGCTTGTCCTTTCTATTCTATCCTCCCTATGCTTTTCTCATTGGCAGACATTATGCAATTCTCTCGTGCATACTAGAATTTCTAAAATGTCCACAGCGAAAACATTTTTCGCATACCTGAACATTTCTGTTTGTTTACGGGCGAGTTGTTGAGGATTATGAATGTAAGTGTTTATGTTTAACCTAATGTAGACATAGAGGGGTTTATTGTCACAAACATGTTCTGTTGCATTTAAACTACACCAAAATAACCTGCGTATTTGATTGTGGTAAGGCGACAGCTATTTTAGAACTGGACATCACTGTCTTTGGCTAAAGAACTGTTTTGATTTTCAGATGAGATAAATCAGCCTTTCTTTTTAAAAAAAAAAACAAAAAAACAAACTGAATGACATTGTGCCCTTTCTCATTGCTTTTGTACACACTGCAACCATAACCCACGGAGCTCTTCAGTGAAGAGTGA
Organism: Tylochromis polylepis; assembly: GCA_015107715.1. Taxonomy (NCBI): domain Eukaryota; kingdom Metazoa; phylum Chordata; class Actinopteri; order Cichliformes; family Cichlidae; genus Tylochromis; species Tylochromis polylepis. The sequence goes on along the minus strand of VVHJ01057649.1, from coordinate 8,173 downwards.
CTCTATACCACATGACGTGATAGATCAGTAAACTCTAAGATACACTGGCCCTACTTTAGAGGGGGAAAGTTGCCTTTCTTAACTAGATTTGCGATTCCTGTTTGGATAAGGTGAAGTCTCTGATTAGTCCCCTGATCAAATCCAATCTATGGCTCCCATTTCCAGGTAATTTCAGGAAGCAATAAGGGCACAGATTGAGTTTAAATGATGGTTTAAGCAACTTTGATAAACATTAAAGATCGATATAGGGATTTAGAACAACAGCAACAAAAAAAAAGATATGTAGAGCAATATTGTAAAAACAGCTCAGTGATGTAGTGGAGCTACCTGTAGGAACCATTGTCAGGAGTCTTAAGTGTGAACGTGTCATTGAGATCGTATTACAGGGAAATGGATTCGTGTCAGGGTATAGGGGCGCTTAACAGGGGGTGGGTGCTTTACTTCATGATATATATATATCTATGTTCATACATCTGTATCGCAAAGAGGCGACATTTCACGGAATATTTATTTTTGTTATCATCAAATTGTTAATCAGTTTGCATAATGTACAAAATAAAGTATATTTTAAATATTTTAAGATAAATTTTGTATTTAACCATGACATTTTATTTCTCCACACCTATAACAAGCTGAAAGTATCATACAAGTGTATAGTATCATATTGAGAGTATACATAATTTTCTAGTGCTTTAAAATCTTAACAGAGCGGTATAAGGAGGGATGGCCCTGTGGTGTGCCTTGATCACACGATTTTGGTTTGAGTGAGCAATAGGGTTCATCACCGCAGGAGTTAAACCTGATGGAAACTTTTTGATTGTGCCATGATTTCCTATTTGACAGTGCTTTTTCACATGCTAACAGAGTCAGTGTTGGACGCTCCTTGTGATATTTGACACATCAATCCATCTCAGCTGTATGTTGGTGGTCAGACATGACCTGTGTCTTATTTCTGTCTTTGTATGTCTTCCAGTTTGAATCATGTATTGTTCTGTTGTTGGTTCCACAAAAAACATGTTTAGAAATAAAATTGGGAATTTTTTTCTTTTCCTTCCTCCCACCCTTCCTTCATTTCCTCTTCCTTCTAACTGCCTCCTTTCTTCCTCCGTTTCTTTCATCTCACAGCGTGTTCATTTTGTGTAAATTGTTCTGCTGTCACTAACGCTTATTGCACTAAAATATACAATGTAGGATGCAATTTTAGGCTAAAAACCACATGTCTGCATAATGTTTCTTTAAAATACATTTTAAATTATGAGTCTAAAGCTAAACGATGATTGAAAAATAGCCTTTTGGATTAAAACAAGTTTGCAGGTACGTGGGGTTTTTTTTTTTTCATAAAAGGACTGTTTCACTGGTGTAACATATTTAAGGGATCTGTAGGAATCCATCACTGTTTAATCATCACCTAACTGTTATGTAGCATTTTACAGTTGTAGCATTTTTATCAACTCAGACCTTTGTCTTGGTATTTCAAACATTTCGTGTAAATCTGAAATAATCATGTCGCCTTATGATGTGTGCATTACATTACACTCCAGGAAATGCCAAATATTAACGTACTAAGCACTGTTTCATACCTTAGGTTTTTACCAACAACTTACTGTTCTGCCATCCCTCTGGCTGGAGAGGTACAGTAGCATTGCAGATAGTTTCTGCTCTTCATGCTGTTTATCTGTAGGAACACTGAATCCAAAACTGTGAACTTCAAACAATACAAAAAGCATAATTTATTATAAGTGCGAGATGAGAGTCAGTGTTTCAAGACAAGCTCATAATCAGCATCACAGGGAGGACAAGCTGGCACGCCCATAATTACTAACACATCCCATTTTCAATTCATATTGAAGACTAAAGGGCCTCGCCTTAGTCTGGTGTATAAACTGCCCCTGACGACATTTAAATAGCTATTTCAGTACATACGCCCCCCTCCCCCAATAATTGGCATGTCAGGTACACTTGAACATAGTGTCATTTGACTTTTTGTACTGCAGGTTATGTGCAACATGAAGTAATTATGCACACTTGTAATATTTTCTATTTTCATATGAGATTTAAGTGCTTTTTGTACTCACTGACATCTTTTTTTCTTCCTTGCATGAAATGCAAGAGAGAGGAGGGAAAAAAAATGTTTTTCATAAAGTATATTTGCATTTGGTACTCCAATAGTAAAACCAGTGGGCAAAACATTATGTTTCATAATTTAATTTACAAAACTATGCCAAGTATTTAAAAGCTATTTTTAGAGTAAATCAAAAGAGAACTCATTCATTTCTTTTTCTTTTAAGACATGCCTTTATCTTTGTATCTATAAATATGAGCATAATCCATAGTCATATGATTGTGCTACTGTTGTATGATACTGCAGTCTGATTCATAAATAAACTCTTTGCATGAAAATGGTGTTTGTGACAGTTGCTGTTGTCTGTATTTATGCAAAAATATTTTAGAAATGTGCACTTATATCACATATGCACAATGACATAAAGCAAATATAATAAGGGGTGCATATGTATGAAATACAATGTATGGTAAATACTATTTTATATTACAAACAAAACCAGTGTTTTATGTATATAAAAGCAGAACCAGTTACAGTTAGCATTACTGGTTTTTGGAAAAGGTTCTCCAGATTTTAAACTAAGATGTGGTATTTTACTTTGTTGGCACTCACCTTTTACAGGTTCATCTTTGAGGATACCTGGAGCTAAATTATACTTCTGAAAAGTGATTTGAGCAAACAAAAATTGCTAAATCTGTGTTGGTGATGCTGCCATACAGGCTTTGTATCCATTGTTTTACAGCTTGCACGTGAGGCATCTGATCTCAGCAGCTGATACTGTCCCACAATATGAAAAATGAAAGAAAATCAGTATAAGTAACTGGGCTCCTCGAGTGGGTAAGTCATTATTTTGGAAATGTTTCATTTTCAAAGAGCTGACTTTTATTCTTTGAGCAATGTTAAGGCAATGGAAAGCAAGCATACGTGTATAAGCACAAATATGCGAGTGTTTTCACACATGTTCACTTGTGTGCTGGCAATTTCAGCCCAATTACCGTGCCAGACTGTCACACTGAGCTCCACTTGCTGGATCAAAGCGTTGGCAAAGACAATGCTTGAGCTGAACCTTGTAAAAACCTCCCAGCATGCTCTCTGGGAGACTTGGAGGGCATCCATCCTCTTCAATTTCCTCTGTGTGCCATCTTTTTTTCTAAGATGAGAGTGAAAAGTCAGATTACTGCTTCCTCTGATATGATACTTTATTGATCCCAATATAGGTAGGCTGTCTTTTCATTACGCTGTGGGTGTTTTTTGTTCATGGGCACAGTCTACAAAGGCACTGCAGCGTTGTTTCTTAAGCTACATGCAGCTTATGACAGTGCCAGTTACCATATTTAGAGTGCAATATTTAGCTAAATTACAAGGATCAGCTGCGACATTAAAAACACTGACAGATGAAGGTGTTTTGACATCAGGAGGGTGACCTACACTATATTAGCTAGTGTAATGATTACATACACAGTATAGCTGTATAATATTTTTATATACTTTACTATATCGCTGACACTTTTTAATTTGCTATCCTATTTGTGACCAAAACTTTAAAAAAAAAAAAAATGCAATCACACACCCTTGGGCTGAATTAAAGACCACACAGGTCTGCAAAAAAAGAAAAAGTAAAAAAATTCATCTGCGTGGGATATTTTTGGTTAATTTTATGTTTTTTAGGGTGCTGACTCCAAAAATGAGCTCCGTCTCCCTCCATCACGTACAGGTTTTTTTTTGCAAAACATGAGGAGTTTACATTAAAAAAGCACAACAGCGATGAGAAAAATCAATATTTTATTACAATTAATTATGCATAATTTTTCTGAGATTCCTTAAAAATGGGATTAAACTGGGGATTGTCTTTTTTCAGAAAGGGTTTGTCATGTTTTTACCTTCGTTTCTAGCTATGACTAGCTATGAATATTTTCTGTGGTGCTCGTTTTTGACCGAAAGCTGTCTGAAAGACTGAGGTGATACTTTTTCCAGTCCTGAACTTTCAAAATGGCCGCCTGTAACCGTGATAAGAGCTAGCTCAGGTAAATATGTAACAATTACACCTGCACTCCTTCGATTAAACTAAATTGTTGATTGTTGTACATTAGGGGCTAATACACTGATGCTTAATTAAATTATAAAGTCTGTACTACTAGAATAGTGTTTCCTTATATAGCTATATGGTACTAATTCAGTAGCTAAAATATTTTGACTGCTACTCTGCAGTGCTAGCTCTACCTTTACTATTAAGAGCCTAGAAAGACAATATGTCACTAATATATACTCTGGGTTGATCTGCTCCTATCTATGATTTCTCGTAAGTGGTTAGGTTCAGTATAATATATAATCT
>VVHJ01057640.1:0-14143 GCA_015107715.1 Tylochromis polylepis | reverse complement strand
TTGGAGAATGCCCTCAACAGCAATAATGTTAGGGGGTAATTTAAAAAAAAAAAAAAAAAAAACCCAAGCAAGAGGAACTTTCACTTTCTGCCTCGCTGTTGCTCTCTATGTCCTAACTAACCTCGGGGAAATCTCATAGTTGGTCCTATACATATGGAGATATGCAAAAGACCAGCTTGTTATTATTTCACAACAAACAAAAACTACCAGGGTCAACTATTATTATTAGCCTCCCTGCTGCCAATAGTCAATTGTGTATCCTTTTTTCTGGATAACAGCTTGCTGTGATTTGTTGCAGCTTTAAACACGTCTCACACGTTTCCTGCAAGGTTGCAAACTTTTCTTTGTCCATCCTTGTGCAGGATTCTACTGATCGTCTTCTTTGACACTTGACTAGTCATCCACTAGTGCCTTGGCACTTGTTCTGGGGTCTTTAGACACATATTTCACTAGTTCTCTTTCTAGAGTCCTTTAAATCTTTTGCTTCCTACCTCTGCCAGATTTGTTCTATACTGTGTGGCTCTCTTTGATTTTTCGATACTTCTCACTTCAGTTGTTGACACTGGAGTGAGACACTGTGATAACTTTGTATATCCATCTTCTGATTTTTAAGTACCAACAATTCTATTTCTCAAGTTTAATCGGATTTCTTTTGCTTTTAGCATCATATTTTTTTCCTCAAGTTTTTATATTGTTTTTCAAGATAACCTTCAGTTTTAACTTGATTTTACAACCTTCGAGCAGATGGCCAGCAACATTAAAACACATCACTGCACAGGAGTGGTTTGTGCTCAATAAAAAGTTAAGTTTTCCAGAGAGCTGATAATATTGCCGCTGGTAATTTTTGGTTTTTCCTGAAATAATTCTGTTAATGTGTGTAAATACAAATATTTTATGCTTTCTAAAGAAAACTAGCATTTTTCGAAATGCTATGACAAAAATCCCTTGCTTCATTGAAAAAGCACTTGGGAAAAACAAACAACAACAAAAAAACTTCAGACCTGACTTAATTCTTTGTGGCATAGATTCAACAAAGTGACCCGATTCCTCAGACATGATAGCATCACACAATTGCTCCAGATTTGTTGGCTGCACATCAATGATGTGACTCTCCCATTCCACCACACCCAACAGGTGCTATGTTGGATTAAGATCTCATGACTCTGAAGGCCAGTGGAGTACAGTCCTATACCAAAAGAAACCTTTGGACCTTTGTGACATAGTGCATTACTCCTGCTGGAAGCAGCCATCAGAAAATGAGTACGAAAACAGCATTCACACAAAAAAGTCTGGTCAAAAAGAGATGGAGATGGCCAGCAACATTACTCAGGTAGGCTAGGGTGTTTAAACAATGCTCAATTGGTACTAAGGGGCCCAAAGTATGGGCCAACCTTCTATTGCCCAATTTTGGTGATCTCGTGTGAAGTGAAGGTTCCTATTCTTAGCTGACAAGTGTGTCACCTTGTGTGGACTTCGTACTGTGTGTTCAAATACTCTTCTGCATACCTCGCTTGTAACAAGTGGAGTTATTGCGGTCTTCTTATCAGCTTGAAGCAGTGAAGCAATTCTCCTCTGACCTCTGACAACAACAAGGCATTTTTGTCCAGAGAGCAGCTCTTCAGTGGATATTACAAAGTTTCTGAAATATTAGGACCAGCCTGTCTAGCACGAACAACCATGCCAAGCCATGTCACTTAAAATCACCTTTCTTCCCTGTTCTGACATTAGGTTTGAATTTCAGCAGGTCATCTTGGTCATGTGGTCATGTCTAGATGCCTAATTGCGCTGAGTTGCTGCCATATAATTTGCTGATTAGATATTTACCTTAGTTGCATCAGCTGAAGTGCTGTACCCAACAATGTGATCGTTAAGTGTAAAGGTTATTCTCCTGAGTTAACTGATTACTAAAGAGATGGAGGTTCCAGCAACACCTATAGTATACAGAAGGCCTTTATTGCTTAGGCAGCGTGTTTCCGCTTGTAGCCTTCATCAGCGTCATCATTAATTTAATACTGCAGCCTGATTCAACACCTGCAGCATCATCACCAGGAGGATCCATCCATATGCTTCTCCAAAGAGAGAGAGCTCAGCATGTTTAGTCACATAGCACAACAGTGGTAACTATATTTATTACTTTTTTAAAAAATACCCCAAAGCAAAGACAGGATTAATCAGGAGCTAACAGCAAATTACTTTATGTACTTCACCTCACACAGCTGTTTTTACTAACCTGCACATTACTAACTGTTGTTGTCACTTACTAAAGGTTATAAAGTGTGCATGGATGTATCAGCATAACTACATAGGATGTCATCTTCCAAATGATCAAAGTAGCTGTGAAAATATAGCTGATACGGTTAGAAGAGAAAGTCTAACCTAATCCATCTAATATTACGTGATGTACTGTTAGATCTCACCCATAGTACCCATTGTGCAAGAAGCATGGCTCATTCAGTAACTGCTGTAACATCAACAAATATTATCAATGTTTGAATAATAGGATGGTGTCACTAATAGATTGATGAAACCCGGAATATAACATATCCCGTGTCTGAAACACGACAGGAATACGAGAGCAGACCAACAACAAAAGCTATCGTTAGTTTCACTATATTTCACATCGTGGAGAAGTAGTTTCAAAAGGAATTTTCTGAGAGATACTTCCAACTTGAAAAGGATATCGCATGCAGTGTTGTCTCACAAATCTACAGTGTATTATTGGCAAATATGAAGGAAAATAATACACTTTTCTGTGAATGTAATAATCATTCGAGCTTAGCTAGGCAGAACACAACCTGTGCCAATTTCTTTACAAAATGCAGCAAGATGAAAGTGAAATCCATCTCATCGTATAAGCCTGGTTTACACAGTAAACAAAAATGTGTGAGGATCCACTGTGGATCCACAAGGGCTTTGTGGTGAAAAGACACCAAGTGTGAGGTGCTGGTCAGGGCATTGTTTACCAGCTTTGTCATCACACATGCTTTTGCATATTGATGGCTGATGGGGTTAAAAAAGAGAAAACGAACAAACAAACAAGAAAAAAAAAAACATGCAAATACATTTTAAATAAAATTATTAAATCCAGCAGTGACTATGTCTTCAACACACGCTGTGTTTTGTTGCTGTGATTGCAGTTACTTTTGTGTGAAGCTGACTGGACAAACTGTTAAAACAGCACATATCTTACTCCTCAGTGTCCTGCTCTAATGCTGAGGAGAAATATTTCCATCCATCTGAAAACAAAGCAGCATTAAAAATGACACCGTTTCAGCAGATAAATTAAACCCTGTGGCATCTAGCTTTCAGCAAAGTACCCCATTAAGATCTTTATTTATTAGGTTTAGTGGTTTAATGTAGACTTTATTTCCCTTCTTTGATATCATCCACTCACCAGAAGGACCGAGTAGAAGCCTGGCTGGGTCTCCCACTGCCGGAGCTGCTCCTCCGCAGGCTTGAGCACAGCTGTGTCCTGACTGGTAGCTTGGGTTAAGGCCTGCAGCACCACTGAACTGGCACTGTCCATATCCATAGCTGGATATATCTGCAGGAAAACATGAGAGGGGAGGGAGAAAAGGAGAGAAGGACAAAAAGCAGAATTTAATTTTTCTGTCTCTGAAAAGTTCTGGTTGAGCTGAGAGTAAAACCTTTCAAAATAGTTTCAGTGTAGTGAAAGCTGATGCAGTCAAATTACATCTACAAAAAAAAAATGTCAGTACAAGGAATTTCTGTTGCTTTGTCTGCAGCTGCATCTTTTTCCGTCTTATTTTTATTATAGATCAAGCAGTGCTGAAATCACTGTCAAACTGACTGAGAAAGAAACAAACCCTTCCGAATAAAGAAAAGCGCACCTAATAGAAACACTGACAGTCATCTCGGCTGTACAAAGAGCTGTTCTGTCCCAGATAGTATTCAAGCACCCCAGCTTCACACGTCCAAAGGTGTTTTTCAGTCTCAAAGTACCCGAGTCACTTTCACAGACTGAATAATGAACTGTTGCCTAACCAGGCCTACACTGATAACATGAATCCTTCATTATGAGCTCAACATTTCAACGATGGGATTAACGGATTTTGTTTGCCTTTTTTTTAACACTTCTCCTCAGTACAAAACAAAACCAGCAGTTTACAATATGAATAAAAACATACATTTATTAATGTTATTCCATACACACTACATTTAAAACATAAAAAAAAAATTTCCTTTCAACAAGCCAGTCATATTAAATTGGCACAGAAGTCATTTTAAGTGCCATCCGTGAAATCATTAGTGGTATGGTGGCTCTGACTTTCATGACTAGGTCAGAAAAACAGCAGACGGAACAACAAGACTGCCATCTACAGTCCAGAAATAAATATCCTGCACCACAAAACACTGCATGCTTCTGTAACTACATGTGCATTAAGAATGCATCAGCGGCATTGTGGCCATAGCAATTTTCACATTACAAAGTATAATTATTTTAGCGCACAGTCCATGCATTAGCCATTATTAATTTTGATTACAGTAAGACTACTACCAGTCAGTTCTTAAAGACATTAATGAAGGTCGACTTTGTGAGCAAACAGGCATCTTGTTTTAAGATAAAAATTCACCTACAAACTGATACGCATTTCCTCACAGATAAACTTTACCTTGGTGGGCCACCCAGACATATTAAGAGCTACCAAGTATATTTTTTAAGTAATTCAAGGCCCCCCCCCCAACCCAAGAGTGGAAGCAGAACTGCTGTGAACTGGAGGGTCACTCCAACTAGAAACTGCAGAAACTGACTACTGATTCAAGTGCCGCTACAGTGAGTTTACTGAGCCTGCAGAGCAGAATAAAGACTACGGTCACCAGCTGCAGTCTAAGACAGTGGAACTCGAAGTTCATCTGCAGGATTAAAGGCTCATTCTGCAGCGCCAACTGATTATAATATTCACTTATTTTTCACAAAGCACTTGACAAATAAGAATTTCTCCTTTTATTTACAGGGAGGGGCACTTCTATAATATACACTTTCATTCCCAACTCACGTTCCACTCTCGTGGCCGTTAACAACTCTTTCCTGACCATCTCCATGCAAACTGAATCTGAAATTGCAAATAAGGATTTCACTCCATAAACTCCAATAATTCAGTCCAATAATTTAAAATTCCCTTCTATTAATACTATTTACTATTTTTTATATGTTTGTCACACTTAAATGTATCAGCTCATCAAACAAATTTACATTTTGGACAAAGATAACACAAGTAAACACAAAAATGTTTCTAAATGAAGGTGTTTATTGTTAAGGGGGGAAAAAAATCCAAACTTGCATGGCCCTGTGTGAAAAACTGATAGCCCCCTAAACCTAACAACTGGCTGGGCCACCCTTACCAGCAACAAATGCAATGAGTCTTTTACAGAAAGGAATTTTGGCCCACTCATCTTTGCAAAACTGTTGTAACTCAACCACATTGTAGGGTTTTCGAGCATGAACTGCCTTTTTAAGGTCATGCAACAGCATCTCAATTAGATTCAGGTCAGGACTTTGGCTAGCCCACTCCAAAGTCTTTATTTTGTTTTTGCAAGCCATTCAGAGGTGGACTTGCTGGTTTGTTTTGGATCATTGTCCTGCTGCAGAACCCAAGGGCGGTTCAGCTTGATGTCACAAACAGCTAGCCGGATATTCTCCTTCAGGATGTTTTGGTAGACAGCAGATTTCAGCAAGTCTTCCAGGTCCTGAGGCAACAAAACAGCCCCAGACCATCAAACTACCACCACCATATTTTACTGTTGGTGCGATTATCCTTTTCTGAAATGCTGTGTTACTTTTATGCCAGACATTATGGGACACACACCTTCCAAAAAGTTCAACTTTTGTCTCATCGGTCCACAGAGTATTTCCCCAAAAGTCTTTGGGATCATCAGGATGTTTTTCTAGCAAAACTGACATGAGCCTTCATGTTCCTTTTGCTCAGCAGTGGATTTTGTCTTGGAATTCTGCCATGCAGGCCATTTTTGCCCAGTCTCTTTCTTATTGTTGAATCACGAACTCTGACCTTAACTGAGACATGTGAAGCCTGCGGTTCTTTAATGTTGTTCTGGGTTCTTTGTGACCTCCTGGATGAGTTGTCCATGTGCTCTTGGAGTAATTTTGGTAGGCCGGTCACTCCTGGGAAGCTTCACCACTGTTCCAAGTTTTCTCTATTTGTGTATAATGGCTCTCACTTTGGTTCAATGGAGTCCCAGAGCCTTACAAATTGCTTTGTAACCCTTTCCAGACTCACAGATTTCAGTGACTTTGTTTCTCAGGTGTTTCTTTAGATCGTGGCATGATGTGTTGCTTTTAGAGCTCTTTTAGCCTGTTTCACTTTGTCAGACAGGTTCTATTTAAGTGACTTCTTGATTCAGCAGGTCTGCCAGTAATCAGGCTCGAGTGTGTTTAGTGAAACTGAACTCAGCTTTCAAAAAAATGTGGTTAATCACAGTTAATTTGTGATTTAACAAGAGGGGCAATTACTTTTTTACAGGCCCAGGTAGATTTGTATAACTTTTCTCCCTTAATCAATGAAATCATCATTTAAAAACTGGATTTTGTATTCACTCAGGTTATCTACATCTAATGTAAAGTTTGTTTGATGATCTGAAAAATGTAAGTGTGACAAATATGCAAAACACAGGGGAATCGAGAAGAGGGCAAACACTTTTTCACACCACTGTATGTAGACATAACACTGCTTCATCCCTTGAATTGGGTGCCTTTTTAGGCATGAATGCTGCATAGGTCATAGCAAGTGGTTCAACAAAAATACACTCCTCTGAAAATGGTCATGACAGACAGACCTTCAGCAAGCCTGGAGAACTATCACTCAAGACCATGAAAAAAAACAAAATACAAGTCTGACTTATTGGAAGCAACAGAAATGAAGGGTGGTTCAAGACTTTTACATAGTTTCTGCAGTAAACATACAGTACTGAAGTTAAATAGTGATTAGTCAGTAAAATAAAAATTATGATACAATGTAACTAAGATTCACAAACTGAAATAAAAGTTAACATCATACAAAAAAAGAAAAACGTGTTTTTGGTTTAATCTTCTCTTGTTTAAAGTTTAGTAGAGTTTAAATCCAGTCTAAAAACTTTTTTAAAAAAAATTTAAAAAAAACAGGGTGCAGTAACAGAAACTCAGCTGGTACCGAAATGACACTGAGTGTTATGTGGAGCACTCAAGCACTGAAATGCTTGCAAAGCAGGGAGAAAAAAAAAATAGAAACTTGGATAAAATCCAGTTTTCGAAATGTTGTGTAGAAGGGCGGGTTAGGCAAAGAGCCTCATCTTGGCTCCAGCAGTAGCAGCTAATAACGTTACACTCAACCCCCTCAGAAAAGCACAGAAGGACAGGCTCCGTCCCCAAATTCCTCCTCCCCGTGCAAGACTAGTACTGCTAAGGTTAGATCAAAAGGTAAATAAAGATGTTCCACTCTCTACAGTCAAATTCAACAACAACAAAAACAAATTATACTGAAATACAAAAAGGTTATAGCCGTTGGATTTACCAAGGCAGCCCACACATAGTACCTAAGGTAAACACCAAGCTTACCTTAGGTACCATCACCTAACGGAAAACCCTAAAAACCGTGTCGAGCCATGCTGAGCTGACCCGAGTAGGTACTAATGGAAAAGGGCTAGAAGTGAGCATGTAGCAATTAAAACTTTCAAATAAGCCTTTGGATGAAGAATGACGACATTGTGATTTTGCCAGCCAGTTCCTATTAAATACCATCTATTAAAAATGTTTATTTAGGTAATATATGCTTTAATATAATAATTTATTTTCCTAATTTTAGTGATGTTATAGCACAGATTTCTGGTGAGGTGGAATACATTATTAAAGCATCACTGAAAGAAATTCTGATAACACAGAATCTGCAGATTGACTCCAATCAGCAGCATTATGAGTTTGAGTCAGGGCTCATCTTTTACTGTAATGTAATAAAATAGCATCCATTTAGAAAACTCACCTGTATGAGCTGCCTGGTTTGCTAGGACATCGTCTACTGATAAAATATCACTGTCATAGATGGCTTTTATACAAGATAGTTTTAAAAAGTTGCTCTGTAAACCTTCTTTGTATAAAACTATTTTAAAATTATTTAAATATGGTTTCAGTGGCAATTTCCGGAGTGGAAACTGAATCTCAAGATTGTTTCAGGATTCTGTAGCTTGCTCAGGGTGGGTGTTTTCGTTAAAGAAATCACTGAAATGGTGGTGGTCAGTAGACCACTGTAATACACCACACTTCTTTTTCATGACACATGCTTTAACTTTTACCAGAAAAAAAACACCACGACCCAAAAAATAAAGCACTTAGACAGTATTTTTTTTAACACTCATGCTTTCCCTACAGTGACATGGAGTATGAGAATGTGCTCTGTGAAAAAGGACAGCTGTGCTGACTAATTAAACTGCCTCTTACATCAGTACACCAGTTATTCTCGTCACATACTGGTTTTTTACCACAATAGAATTCACAACCTTAAACTTGTTCATCCACAACATCCATAATCCAAATGTGCATAACAGTATTTAACCATTACAGGAAAACGTTTAGCAGAAAGGTAAGGATTTAAATACATGGGTTGTTTAATTTCTTGTAATATGGAAACAGCCATTTCATCTGTAACCTAAATTAAATTGTTATGCTGTCAGTTAGGGCTGTGCTATAATTTTTTTTCCATTTACATGATATAAAAATGTCATAGCGTGATATAACTGCTACAGCAATACAACACATTTACACTCCCTGGTGAGTGCAATGAGACAAACCTGGGGCAAGTCTGACTGCAGGAGCAAGACCAATGTGTCAACCTCCGATTACAATTTAGTACCTAAAAAGGTAGCTACTTCAATAACCTCCAACAAAGCACAATAATTTGCAAAAGAGGGAAAGAAAGCTGTTCCTGCTGAAGACAGAAGAAAAACTTCTTTTGCTGCTTGAGACAAAAAACAAGCCATTGAGTACAACCAGGCTACAAAGGAAGATATACTAGCACCTAACAATGTGTGACTCAAACAAATTACTCCAATTACCACTATTGTAGCCCTCACTAGTTCACATGAAGAGCAAAAGATGGACGTAAAATTGTATGGTGGAAAAGCAGGGCGTTACGCATGTTGTAAAAAAAGCTCAACCCAGGAGACATCATCCTACGCAGAAAATATTTTCTAGTTTTATTATGTAACGATGCTGTGCAGTTTCCGAAGCGTTACAAGGTTAAGATACTTTACTTATTGTTAAACTAAAGCGTTATTTTATACTTCAACTTAAATCATAACCTAAGTTACTTTTCTGCTTACATTTGACTTATGCTGTGTCACTGGATTTAAAGCTGCTGGCACCTTCTTTCAGTAGTCACTCTTCAAATTAGTGTGCCATCAATGACAACAGCTAATTGGAAAAAGATAGAAAATTCCCTTAATTTACATACACTAAATACTACTACCTGAACATCGTGATATAATTTGGGGGCTATATCACCCACACCTAAATTGACAACACATGATGCTAATCCAGCGGTAGGCAGCTAAATATTGTTTTGCACATGCCGTAGCTTCTGTCGCTAACACTAGCTTGCTGTCAAATGTTGGCTCGGTTGACAAGAAAGCTAGGGTGGCAACTGCAAAAGCTAGCGAACCGTACATTTGCTGATTTACCTATAACTAAATCCAAGGTAACACACGCCTGGATATGTGTGTGCGTGTGTGTCTACAGGCCTTTAGTCAAAGCATGGATTTGTTATGATTATACAAACGCAGTCGCTAACATATCTACGCAGTGGGTAAGTTTGTTTCTTTAGCAAAGAAGGAACCAAAACAAGCTCAGTGGCGTGGGGTCATACTGGGGCAGAAATTTTAAACTACTGTGATTCATATTTGACTTTAACTACTGCTGTAGGATTTGCAAATATAGTCCAACTTGCTGTAGTCTTGCCCCACTGTGTGTCATCTATAATCAAAATACCGCTCACTCACTAAAGAACCGGGTGGACAGAGTTCATAATCGTGCATACCCCCCAAAACACCAAAGCTAACTTTGGGCTGGCTGGCTAGCTAGCAAGCTTGAACTTATTCTATCCAAACCAACGTCCGTCAGTAGTATTTGTCCTGGCAACCAATTAAATGTTGCTACAAAGATATATGAAGCTGGACTCACCGAAAAGAAAAGCAGTAGAAAACAGAATCTGTGCTTGTAACAGTGGCTGCTAAAGCGCTGCCAGTGGTAATGTAATGAGAGGTGGGAACACACGCTTGTAGGAATGGCGCGGGGAGAACAGCAGTCGCGTGCTGATGACGTATGATCAGCGGCAGGCGGCTTTCATCATGAGTCAACAGAGCCAATCGCTGTTTAGTATACTGACACCAAACATCTGGCTGCTGAATGCACCCGTGTTTTTTTTATTTTTTGCTTGTTTGTTTTTGTACGAAGGATTTTAAAGTTAATTCCGTGCTGAACTGGGAACCAATTAAGTTACTTCAGTACTGGGGTATCATGTTCAAATTTCTATATGCCTGTAAGGACTCTGGCCACTGTATTTTGAACAAGCTGAAGTATTTAGGTATCTTGTTCCATATATCTGGTCTATTTAGATTTGCATTGGACCTTGTAGAGACCATGCATTGTTCAGATGTACAGTTTCATGATTACTTAAATCCCTGGTTTCCTTTATTCAACTTTGTTTTCAGTTCAGTATATTAGTTCTAGTTTGTTTATGACGTGAGCTTTCTCATTTCAGTTTTTGTGTATTTGCTTGTTTGTTTGTTTGTAAGTCCCAAAAAGTTTATTCTGTTCATGTGGACGTAGCGCTTGCAGTAGGAAAAACATTTCATCACTCATCCATGTGACTTCTTCAGTCCCAGGGATTTCCTTACCTGGATGATTGAGCACGCATCAAGGAGTTTCTTTGTAAGTTTCTTTTTTTTTAAATAATTTGATAATATGTTCAGTTTTTAGGGGTGATGCAAACACAGCACTTTCTGAAGGTAATTCGCTCTGTAATATAAAAATCAATAAACAGATCATTGTGTCCTCTGATTTTCTGTGTCAACAGATTTGACTAAAACTAAAGACACAGGTCTATATATTTATTTTATTTTTTGTAAGTACACAATATTGCTTTGTCTGGTTTTTATTTTTATTTTGTGTAAATATATATTTTTTTTACATCTACTCTTTGTTACAACTTAATTAATTATAATAATCATGATACCTTCTCTACTATCTGTCATTCATTAATGAGTCCCGAGGATCTCTAGCTGTTTTCTTAGAAAAGACTGGCTGTCCTACAAGGCTTGTGTTTATGTGATGCTGTTTCATGAAATAGCATCACTATTTTCTTCACAATTTAGCCTGTATTTTCTTTAGTCAGAAAGCCAAGGAAAAGCTTCATTTCATATTTGCTGAAGAACTCTAAAGGGTTACGACTCTCCTCACTGACATCCAGAGCTGGACTGGTAATCATTTTCTCGGTGGGCCGACGTATTTTTGGGCTGATGGGCTGGAGTTGTGCCAAAAAGTGATCGCCTGTATTGCTGTTAATAACTTTTTGGCCTATAATATGTGAAACATATGTCAAATGTATCCATCATGAATGATCAAGTCATCTTGAGCCACAAACAATATTCCTATCACAAGGTAAAAGCCGCAATCACTTTTTGGCAAAGCGACTTTTTTATATCCTTTATTTATTTAGTTAAAAGGTCTCATTGACATAAGAAAAATGTCTTTTTAAAAGTAATATGGCCAAGAGAATAGCAGAAATTGCAACAAAAATAACAATAGGTCTATAAGGATATTTTATTTTAAGTGGCCAAAAAGGACTGGATTGGTTATAATGTAGGTACAATAACACAGAGTCATCACTTGAAAGACTGTTAATTTTTAGATTTTATATATTACCCCTTTGTAAATCATGTTCATAAAGTCTGTTTACCAGTAAAAGTAAAGACATTACACGTAAAAAAAAAAAAAAAAATCGCATGAAAACACTGGAAAGTTTTTGGCAGACAAGCACTTTTTTGCCTGAAGGGCCACTGCGCACCGGCCGTACAGGCAGTGACAGCAGCCCATTCGTTCATTTTCATGACTGACACTGGATTGCCCAATCAAATCTCTTAACGCGACCGGCGCTCACGGATCAAATGGCGAGAAGGTGGAGCTGGAAAGCTGAGAGAAAACAATAATAACAAAGCAAAAATAGATGCAGCAAAATGTGCCAAACTAACAGACATGTTAGTTGTCGGGGCTGCTGCACCGTGAACAGTACCAGCAACAAGCAGTGATGGAAATGACGGCGTTAAAAGTAACGGCGTTAATTTTGTCAGTAACTAGTAATCTAACTAATTACTATTTCTGCCGTTACCGTTACTAATAAGAAAATGCTGTGCGGACACGTTGCTATTTTTCAACAGACGGTTGAAGCTGTCTTCAGCTGACCGGGAGCAAGGGGGGCGAAGCAATCGCATGAGTGCTGCTGATTGGCTGAGGAAGAATTTAGTCATGGTAAACCAGTCACATGACCAACTTAGGATGACATAGCAACAAGATGCTACGTCAGCACAAGACAACCCTGATTCTCAGTTTTTGTGTTAAAAGTGTGGACTTCAAACTATATACCAGTTTTTAAATTGTGTTTATAGGCCACGTAAAACCAGAGTTATGATAAAAAAAACTA
Source organism: Tylochromis polylepis (assembly GCA_015107715.1). Lineage (NCBI taxonomy): Eukaryota > Metazoa > Chordata > Actinopteri > Cichliformes > Cichlidae > Tylochromis > Tylochromis polylepis. Next base: position 1,442 of record VVHJ01057640.1, on the reverse strand, counting down.
TACGCGATGTTTTTTTCTGAATACATCGTTATGTTTACTGCAGGAAGAAACGATAAAAACGACGTTTTCTAAGGAAAGCGCTCGAAAGCACTCTCCGCTTGCGAGCAAAAACCAAAACCAAAAAACCCCCACTGTTTCCTATTGATGGAAAAATGTACCATGTCGACCAATCAAAAAATTATATGGCAACGTGGCATTTGGTTGTTTAGGAAGAGGGGGAAGTTTTATGAGTGACGGCGGCGAGAGAGTGAAAGAAAGAGAGAGAAAGCCAGTTTTGAGTTGTGAGAGATTTGTGATGTTTAGCGTGTTTGGAGTGTGTAATTACTGTGTGTTGTGTATTTAGTGTGTAGTGTAGTCGATAGTTTTGTTTTGTGTCCGAACAATGAAGCAACTGCTGAATGTCACAGGTGCTGCCAAAAAGCCACCAAAGGCAGATTGCAATGTAAACGCTGTCTCTAGGTGGAAAATAGGAGGAGTGATACACCTCCTGCTTTTAGGCCGCCACTGTGATGGTTACTGGACCCTGTTCAGGGTGGTTGCTGTGGTCTGAGCACTGCTGTTATGGGTTGTGTCCTTCTCCCATATGCTCCTCCAGTATTGCTCCGTCTCCAGCCTTGGTGGTGCTGTTCTCATATTGTTCCCCTGCCACTGAGAGTACACCTTGGCTGGTTCATTCTCCTGCCTTCGATCTCTCTGGTATACCTCTTCAAGCAGCTGGCCAAGGCTGTGAGTCTCTGCTTGGCAGTTTCCAAGGCCTCAGAGCTTGCTGTACTTCTTAGGCACCTTCTTCATTGCACTTTTCTGCACCTCCGATAGTTGGCTAACCTCCTTCCGTGCTACCTTGATCTTGGCCTCCTTCTCCATGGAGGGCACTGCTCCTTATGGCTGTTCAACTTGTAGCCAAGCATCTCACTGATCACTGCTGCCGTAGTGTAGATCAGCTGGTTGGTCTCGGTAATGGTGGCGGTAGGTATTGTCCGTAGTGCTGCATTCACGTCATCTAGTAGATCTTCTGAGGGTACTTCACGTAGTCTTGGTAATCGGCTACAGAGGGTCCAGGTTTCAAACTTCGCCATGATCCTATCTTTCAGGTCAGTTCCTCTCGTACTCAATGATCCATCTTCAATCGCACTTGGGGCTTGGTACCGAATCTCGGGTGGGGTTGATGTTATCTACCCCCTGACCTGTCGTCCTGGCCCTCCCTTGCCGTAGCATGTGTGTTGTACCTCATCAATCTCTAGCTGTGAGAGCAGTTCCTTCTTCCGAATGTTGGAACACTGAGCTACCAGTTGTTTCGCCGTCAATGTGGATGTTGGGTATCGAAGATTCCATAGGTCCCTCATCCTATTCATGTAACCCCTTCCGCCAGGGTTACTTGCGTAGTAGCATTCCAACAGCGCCCTATTTTCGTCTCTTGCCCACCGATACCTTGTTGATCCGGG
>VVHJ01057634.1:0-10073 GCA_015107715.1 Tylochromis polylepis | reverse complement strand
TGCCCAGCCACAGCCCCAAAACATCACTGCTCTAGAGGAGATCTGCATGGAGGAATGGGCCAAAATACCAGCAACAGTGTGTGAAAACCTTGTGAAGACTTGCAGAAAACATTTGACCTTTGTCATTGCCAACAAAGGGTATATAACAAAGTATTGAGATGAACTTTTGTTATTGACCAAATACTTATTTTCCACCATGATTTGCAAATAAATTCTTTAAAAATCAGATAATGTGATTTTCTGGATTTTTTTTTTCTCATTTTGTCTGTCATATGATGAAAATTACAGGCCTCTCTCATCTTTTTAAGTGGGAGAACTTGCACAATTGGTGGCTGACTAAATACTTTTTTGCCCCACTGAATGGTCTGCATGTGGAGAACATTATGGACTGTGTTTCAAGTGTAGTGTACAAAGAAAATTTCAAGAACAGTTTATGAGTGGTTTCCTTCACAAGTAATCATGGTTATCATAGTTACACTGCATTTGCACCTGCATTATTTGACAATGAATAAAACCTGGTTCTTCCCCAGCTTTATCTTAGTGGAATATCTCTTTAAACAGAACTTTGAGCCAAGACAGATTTGGCTCTTGAAAAAAAAGATTAAAAAAAAAAACAACAACAAAAAAACCCCAGCCTGACTGCAATGTCATATCTGATCTTTTTTTTTAGTGCGACTAAAGAGACCATGATTATTGAAACAATGTCCAAAATTTCCCTGTAAGGTTTCATGTTCATGTTATAATATAATTTATGGGAAAAGGGGGGGAAAAAAGCAAAACATAATTTGCCACACATCACAGGGCAGACAGAATAATGGATCACTTCCACATTTATGATAACAGCACCAAGGCAAAGAAAACAAAACCAAGTGCCAGATTGGCAAACTTAACAAGCTGAATAAGCCCACTGCTTTTTGTGTTCTTCATTCAGAACTTTTTTTAATACTTGGATGTTTACATAAGTATGCACAAGAGCACAACATTTTATGGTTCTGAAAGTGATTTAATATCACGGTTTAATATCCAAGTACCTAAGCATGCCCACCAAGATTTTTCTGTTTTAAAGAAAACTACACAATACTAGGTATAATTGCTATTCTTAAGGAATATGGAAATAATGATACTTTTTTCTTTTACTTTTGTAAGAGACAGCAGCTGTTAAACCACAAGGACAGGTTTTCAGAAGCGGTCTGCCTGGCCTGAACTAGCTGGCCGGCAGGGGACAGGATATTGATCTGAGATCCAGTCTGAGCTGGGTGAAACAGCACGGCCATTCCACCACCCACGCTAACACACAGATGCTCTATAAAAAGATCAGATTCCTGGGGAAGTGAGGCTGTGTTTGTGTACATGTACGAGATAGAATGAGATAGGCTAAAAGAAAGGGAAAAAGATGTAATTTATGAATGTGTGTGATGGTGTGGGAAGGAGACAGAATGTGTTTGCACACAAGTACATGTGTGTTCATTTGTCTGTGTGTTTGACTCCCCCCCCCCCCCAAAAAAAAAAAAAAAAAAAAAATCTCCCCACCCCCTCAGCTAGAGTGACAGCCTCAGGTCTGGAGGTTTGTGACTCAGAGCTGCAGTAATGGACTGAGGAAACAAGGCCAAATGGACTGCATTCAAGGCAGAAATTAGTCACCACACTTCTCTCTTTGAACACACTGCAATAGTGCTACTATTTTCACACACAGAAATGAGTAATGCTATTGATAAATCTACAAACTGCAGTTCCAGAATTTAGGCTTTCGCTACCTTTTGAACCAAAATATTTATTTTTTAATTATTTTGTTACTTAGAATATTTTGGGACTATGAAATATTTTCCTCTAGGTGAAAGGACATATTGTCTGTCAAGCAACACGTGTGTTAGTTTGTCAGTCCTTCTCCATTTGGGATGTCACATATTTCCCTTGAAGGATTTCACAACAGTTTTAGCTGAATTAATTTTTTTATCATAATGTTTTGCATTGATTTGAATTCTGATCAAGCTGTACTCACGCCTCTAAGATTACTTACTGAAAAATACAACATTTCCCCAAGTGCATTGCTTGCTGAAACTTTGGCCCATTCATTTGTTTCATCTACATAATTTCATTGCGCTGTAATTACCATAACAAAGATTTGGTGTCCTCCGGTGACATTGCTCAGAGAACAAATTCAAACTCAATAGCTCTCAAATAACATCTAACATAAATGAGAACTGGCTGGGATGTTGACAGCTTTATGATATGCAGTAGATAAGGTGGATTAGAACTATTTTCACAGCAACGTGCCTTTTAAAGTTCCAGAGAGCCAAAGTAGTGACAGACTCAACTTTACGCTGTAATTCCAGTTAGCCTGTCTCATTTTAACAGGTCTTGCAACTTTTAGTTTGCTGAAGTGAAATAGCTTTTTTATTTTATAACTGTCATATTGATTTTTCCTTTACTAAATATTCCAAAGTATATTTTTAGTATTATAGAACTTAACCCCTTGTTAGGTTTTGGATAAGTTCTTTTAAATGCATATCTAAAGCATTGTGCAAAATTCTGGAGCCACCCTTCATTTCTTTATATTCTGTTTCCAAGTAGCCAGACTTTTTTGTAATTTTTTGTAAATTTAAAAGTCGCCTTGGGCAATAGTTCTACAGGTTTTCTGAAGGTCTTTCAACTGTTTTCTTTAGACATTGACTGTTTTTTTTTTCTCCACTCATTTCCTGACTATATTCAGAGGACTGCTTTATTTTATTTTATTTTTTGTTTGTTAAGCCACACTGATCTTTGAATCCTTCAAGCACAAAAAGGCACCTAACATGTCTCTACACATAACAAACAACCAGTTTTAAATTGTATCTTTGTTACTAGCAGCCTGTCACAAAACAACATATAATTTGTTCCCATTTCTTTTGTTGAATCTATGAAAAAGGCCAAATATAACACAGTTTGACAGGCATAAAATTGTATTTTTGCACCAAAAATATGATTTCCAAAGATCCATTACAAGAACACGTCATATGTCTCAGCATATTGTGTAGTGTGTCCTTAACAAAACTAAGGAAATTGTAAGACAAAAAGAAAACTGGTGGGTCTAACAAAAAAACAAAAAAAACAAAACTATTTATGGCAGATGAACAGTACCTGAAAGGTACTAGAAGCAAAATAAAGAAATGAGGAGTGGCTTAAGACTTTTGCTTATACTCCTCATGAATTTTATCATTGTTGCTTACCAAACTGCTTTGAAGGTAGGAAGATATTAAATATTACATTTTAAGGCCAACCTAAACATGTATCTAATCTACTTATAGTTAATCTAATTAACAAATATGTTCATGTTGATTTCTACCATCATGGCAAACTACATAATTAAAATAGTACACAGTAAAAGTTCTTCACAGTAAAAGCATTTGGTAAAAGTAGCACATTACTGGTCTTGATGTCACTGTCATATGTTTCAGGAACCTGTGCATGATAGTCAAAAACTCACTCTCCACTGCTTCCTACAGTACCAGAAATGTTCATGAAAATATACTATTGTAAATGTTGCTTAGATTATTATGGTTACAAAAATTCAGTGAAGGTGAATAAAGTATGGTGGATGCCAAGAATAAGAAATAAATAAGCAAGTCAATGAAAGAAGAAGAATGTCAAGGTTTTTCTTTGAATTGAAAAGCTGGAATGACAAGGCTAAGAAAAAAATTATCAAGATGAACCTGGCCCTATTTTGCCCTGCCATGCTTAAACAGGCACTTTGCTGTGAAAATTGCTCTAAGTCAGTGTATTTTTTAACCTATCTCCCACATAAATAACATGAATAAAAGTATTAACTTTCCCTCCCATTTTCATTTATACAGGATTTTACTTGAAAACTAGTGAATTATTTTTTTTTCCATAAGGGTTCAAAGTCTTTATTATGGTAAATTCATCTCACTAAAATTACACAGGAGGGCAGCACAGTAGCTCAGTGGTAAGCATGGTCCCCTCATGTTGAAAGACGATGCCCTCGTCCTTTCTGTGCAGTACTTGTAAAGTTCTAACTGTGTTTGTAATGAAATCTCAGGGTAATCTGGCTTCCAACAGGCCAATGGAGTGCAAGTATAAATACGGTGAAGAAACATTAACATGCCTTTTTGAATATTTGACTGTGTATACCCTACGACTGAAGTTATCTTCAATTTCATCTTTTTTTTTAAACATAGCTCATACAATGCTTGTCCCGCCTTCACTCTGAGTGATGCCTGACAATTCCTTGTCCTTGCAGTGCCAAGGCCTGTGCCCTAGTTCTGCATGTGCTGTACCCTGCTCAGGTGTTGCAACAGATTGTCCGTGCTGTTTCACAGGAGGAAGACTCCACCATGCTTCTCTCTTTTTTTTTTTTAAGTAACGCAGGGATTAGTATCTCTGCATTTATTCCAACCTTTATCCAGAGCTAAAACCTTTACCATGACACCAGCCACATAAACAAATGCCGGCTGAGCCATGTAGCACACGCGTTCACAGCACGTTCCACAACATGGGCATTGACTGTGCCTGGGTGTCAACACTACCCAACTCAATTACTTCAGTCTGCAGCGCACCACTAATCCTCCCCCCATCCTGCCACCATTATTCCTGTACATCAACAGATTTGCATGTACTTTCACGCCACTATTTAGTTTGCCGTTTATTTTTAGAAGCCCACGCCTAATTAGGGGGAGCTGGTGTAGAACACAAGCATAAACGGCAACATTAGTGCTGGCACTAATGAGAGAAGATATTGTGGGTAAAGCTCAGTAATTTCATCCTGTACTCTATTATTATTCTTTCATTATCATCTCAGCGGATGGCTGACCCCTCTACCTCTCTTGTTCTTTCTCTTTTTCTCTTGCTCTTGGGAGTTCAAAGCTCCTTTTTCCTCAAATGTGTGTGTTAAGGAATATACCAAAAGAAAACCATGTAAACATAGACGTTTGTTTATGTTAGCATATTTGTGCACACACTTGTGCATGACAGGCCAATCTAACAAAGCACAAACAATGAGCCATGGGGAATCACATGAGAAAGCCACTGAGTCGTCCCTTGCCCACCTATTTTTCACATCAGACATTATACACAAGTCCTCATCTCCAGTCCCATACCCCCACCTCTGCTGTTCACCTCATTGGGAAAAGAGGACACAGTGGAGAGAATCAAAAGTAATCAGTGTGCGTCAGGGATGCTTCATAAACCCTATGCCCGTGTTGCAGCAATGATTTCCCCAATCATCGGCTGATTTACGTCCCTCTGATTTTATTTTTTACCATGATAACACTCATCAGTTACCATAATGCACCTGGGCATGTTCCATGTGAACGCTGATGATTTTTGGTGCAGGTTGGTGCGATTAGATGGAGTAGTAGGGTGAGATGGAATGGAGCGGTATTACACAAATTATCTGTCACACTGGTGTAGGCCATGGAGGCAAAGCAGAGGATGCATTGCTCTGGGCAGTCAACTGTGTTGGGCTGGGCTCAGTGTGAGCCAGCCTTGTCATAGGCTCATTATCATTATCAATTTTCTCTTCTTATAGAGACAGTTGTGAGTAGACAGTGATTTAGAAGATGAATAACTCACAGGCAAAGTACACCATGTCCTCTATTAGTATGCAAATATGTGCGTTAATGGACGGTCATTTTCTTGCTTTTTGCAATTTTGCCCCATGCGGCGATAAGAGATCTATTTATCTGTGATTTGCCAGTGACCAATATGATACAAACCAGAAAGTTGTTTTTCTTATAACTTAATACCATCAATGTTGTTCTTAGCTGAGTATTAAGTGTATATTTTATTCTTAATCATACTCACAGTTACCCGATACAGGAGGAGAGATACAGCTTTTTTCCTGACTTCTCCTGATTCATTAGGGAAGATGGTCTGTGAGTTGGCAATTGTTACCTGGTCACTGGTGGCAAGAAGCTACAGAGCTGTGTGCCGTCACGCCTGTCTCTATATTCGCCCTCTCGGGCTGGAGCCCCTCTGTGGTCCTCTGCCTAATCAGGATGCTCAGTATGCAGAACAACCTCTCTGACGGCCCCAGTGCTCAGCCCCTAGTTGCTGACCTCCCCTAAAGCTATGGAACCGAGCTGGACTGAGCTGTGACCAGTCAGCCGGTGCCAGATGTCAGATGGGATGGATGGCAGAGATAGTTATGCAGGGGAACAGGCCGGTCTGGATCAGGTGGTACTGGCAAAGGATTTTCAAAAATTTGCCAGCTGGGAAAGTGAAGTGGTGTTGCTTGTTTGCCACATAAATGAAAAGAAAAAACAACAACAAAAAAAAACTGTCAGAATTTTGAAACACCTGCTGATTGGCTAATGAATCACAGCACACTATATTTTCTCCCAGGGCTTTTCAAATATTATAAATAAAAGTTGCACATTTAAAGATGTAAAGATCAACTGTAATATATATATATATATATATCAAATTAGTATATCAAATTAGCTGTTCCAACCACTCATGTCTAGAGTCAAAAACTTTATGCCACTTAAGGCATCAGTCATAAAAAACCTAGAGACTGGTCAATGACCATCTGGCAACCAACGGTCACTTGGGAAAAATGTGTATTTGCTGACAGTTGGTGAATGGTTGCTCAAGGTTGTTGACGGTTGCCAGGTGAAATTTTTCAGAAAGAGGGGATAGCCCCAAAAACCTGCTTGTAGTTGCTTTGGTCAATATTAGTTAGCCACGGGTTCCCGTAGTTTGCATGAAAGACGCCAACTTGTCTTCACTCGCCATTTCCTCCGAGCCATAGTGAAACTTTCGAAATGGAGAACATTCACCTTCAAAGTAAAAGTTGCAGCTTTTAAAATGTGTTGGTTGCAGCAGTAAGGCACAATTTTTATGTTGAACATAAACATTTTCCATTTCCGGTTTGCATCAAGCTTTTCACAGTTTCTTTTAATCTTTGGTAAGTATTTTTCGAGTGTTTGCAGACATGTCAACATCTTCCAAGCTGACTACTGACAATTATAGCAAGCTGCTAGTAGTGCAGCACCATATACCTGTTTGCAGTCAATTTCACGCTAGCAAGTGCTAGCGACCTGCATCAACCACTTGCCAACTTGTTGTGGAATACATACTTTTCCTTAGACGTCTGCAGTAAATCTTTGAAGAGCCTAGTTTGTAAATTATGTAAGTGGCTGGCATCATTAACAGCATTCATGCTTTTTTGTAATGTTTTATGTGTTAATTACCTTGTGGTTATGTCTCAGCAATTTATATGCCAGCCATGATAGAAACAAAGAAAATGTTTTTCTGTTCAAAGTTCCTACTTTTTTTGTGGTCTTTTTTTTGCATTACTTTTTTCACTTTTAGATGTACAGATATTGGTCCCTCAAGTTTTACAACTTTGTACATTCCCTCATGTGTTCTTCCAGGAATTTGCTGACATCTGTGAATCCTTACAATGAGGCACTAATTATTATTATCTTACTAATAAATTCAAAAACTAAAGCAAAAGCATCGTCTTAAATGATAAGGAGCAATCTACAGTACTTAACAGGCCAATCACAGTAGTTGTGGGCTGCGTCAACGTGACGTGCAGTTACATCTCCAGGTAGGTGCACATTAGTTTTCCGTGTAGGTTATGTCGCAGGGTAAAGTTCGAGTTTGCGATAACAACATGCTTAAAGTGTAGATTTAGCACACGAGAATAAATCCCCTGTAACAGGCGATGTGTTTCAGAGCTATTGAAGCAGCAAGAATTCCTCAGTTGAAATAAACAGGAAATAAGGTGGAGTAGCTTGCATGAGAAGCAATAATTATAATGCCAAAGTTGGCATATGAGCTACAATATATACAGAAAAACAAATAATATTTAATGAAAAATTCAAAACATAAACATTAGACCCATTCAAAGTTATAAAAAGATTACAGTGGTAAATCATTTTTGTTGTTTGTTTGTATAGCTGTAGTCAACATTGGCTTTTTCACTACTGCAGGGAGGTCTTCCAGCAAACATACTGATGTTTGGTCAGGACCCCTTGCTGTCACATTTTGACACACTTGGTACCCCTTTAGAGTTATTTTTCCAACAGTCAGACACTCTGCAGGGTAGCACTGGTATATTGTGTGTTGGGAGAGAGGATGTGTGGATTAGTATGGTACTGGACATTTATTAAACAGGTAAACATGTTTGAATTTGCATTAAGTCTCTACAGAAAATTTGAAAAGGCCACTTTTACAGAAAAATATAAAATTCCTGTCTTTTAAAAACAGTTTCATTGGTTTATTGAGCATTTGACTCTAGTCGACACACGGTTCACATTATTTGTGCACATATTGAACATGCACATTCCATCCCTTTCACACTCCCTGATGAAGATAAGGCTGATGTAATCCTAAGCAATACAACATCCAAAACCATATACTGATGTTCAACACTTACTATGTCAGGCAATTTCACCAGAAAATCACATTAAAAAAAAAAAAGAAGAAAAAAAAAAGGTCTCTTCCCTGGAAATTCAGTAGCAGAATTCCTTGTCTGCCTCTCAACATGTCACATTTGTAAAAGAAGTCTGGATATTGATCTCTGGAAAGAGAGTCAAGAGTTGCCATTTGCCTGCCCCCGGCTCCTATTCAGCCAGAGCCCAGAGAGGATGTTAAACCCTCTGAGGCTGATTAGAGGCATTTCCCTGGGAGACTACCGGGTCACTCTTTATGCTCCTTCTTCTTTTTGGAAGTCTGCCATGTTAGAAAACTGAAACTCTGGGACATGGCTCCTGATGAAAATGACTTTTTTTAAAAAAAAATTTGAATTAAAAAAAAAAAAAAAAATTTCTAGCAGTTAACCTTTCAATTAATTAAGTTTTTAGCCATTTTGTTGTGTGTGTGTGTGTGTGTGTGCGTGCGTGCGTGTGTGTGTGTGCTGCGGAAAGTTCTGGATTAATTAATGCTGTTAGTCTCAGCTTTCCATTGTGTGTGTGTATGCAATTTTTCACCCTTTGGTCCTCATTGCCACAGCTGTACTCTGATTGATCACATGGTCTGATTCTGTCAAATACTGGTACCAACCTGCTCATTGGGTGTGAGGGACAAATGTAGACAGTCAAATGGAGAACAATTCACTGTTGATTTTATACCTTTTTTCACTGTTAACTGTAGATCACAGTTATTTTGAAAATTGATCAAATATGCTCTTTTGTTTAGGAGAAAAAAAAGTTTTGAAAGTTTTTCTTTTTCAAGTTTCAGACAATTTAATCAAGCCTATGGTATAGAAACAGAAAACAAAGTGAGAGAACATTGTTAATATGACGTGTGAGAGGTAAAAAGAATGAACCATACATGAGAGACAAGGGATAGGTTCTCAGAATAAATAAATTGCCCACATCTCTTAACTAACAATTTAATTGTATACCTGCTGTAGATAGAATCAGTTTAATGCTAGTTCATTAGTTCAAATGACAAAGCACAGCGTAAACAGATAACATCACCCTGAAATTAGAGCTGATGCCCAAGTGAAATTTCTCTGCACAAAGCCATTTCTTAAAAGCAGCAAATAAAGAAGTTGTAGTGCAGTGCCGGTCTCTTAGCAGGTCAAAACCGGGACAGGGAGTTTACTGGGGGCAGACTGACCTTTACCTTATTGAGTTAATCGTGATGAGATTACAGAACAACCTGGACTGCTGGGCCCATTACCACCCTGTTCTCCATTAGTGACCTCTGCCTGGACTAAATGTATACAGTACTTGCATTTGGCTGACACAAAGACATGAATCCACACAAAGGCAAGCTTGCATGTAATAAACCACACAGAGATGTACTTAAACACAAAATACATGCAATCAAATATACAAAGGCAACTTTTTATCTATAGAATATCTGCAAGATTAAAGTAAATGCACCCATGCACTGTATTTATGTTTCCATGTAAGTTTACCTTTATTGCAGAATATCTACAAGTCGGTATTTATTGTGCAGCAGAGTTGGCCCACCGGGCAAGCATGCTCTCTCCTTCTTCCGCCTTGTCGCGTTTGTCTGTTCCTATCTGCCTCACAGCCTCCGCTGCCTCCCCCACACTCTGCCTGGGGAGTGATTAAATCAGTGTATGCCTGTCCACAATCCAACGAGATTGACAT
>VVHJ01057630.1:0-28488 GCA_015107715.1 Tylochromis polylepis | reverse complement strand
TTTATTTTTTATATGTGTGTGTGTGTGTGTGTGTGTGTGTGTGTGTGTGTGTGTGTGTGTGTGTGTGTGTGTCAAAAATAAGCAAAAATAAACATGTAGTGTAGAGAAAAATTAAGTAATTAAGTACACCCCCATGATCCAATAGCTTGTACCACTTTTAGCTCTAACCCATCTCATTTTCAGTTGATTCAGTTAACTGAGGTTTGTGAGCCTTCAATTATGCACAGCTCTCTTGAGGTCCTGCCACAGCTTTTCAGTCAGGTTGAAGCCTGAACTTTGACTAGGCCATTACAAAACCTTGATTCCTTTGTTTTTTCAGCTATTCTGTTGTAGATTTGCTGCTGTACTTGAGATCATTATCTTGTTGCTTGACACAATTTTGGTCAAGATACATCTGTGGGACAGAGAGGCTCAAATTTAACTCTAGAATACGTTGGTATACAGACGAGTTCACGGTCAAATCAATGACTGCAAGGTGCCAAGGTTTTGTAGCTGGAAAACAAACCCAGTTCATCACCAAACATGACACTGTGAATTATGGCCACTTTGGTTTTGTCTGTCCAAAAGAAATTGTGCTGTGGTTTATTCAGATGTAAACCTAAGCTGTGCTGCCATGTTATTTTTCTCAAGGCAAGCTTTCCAAATAAGCCATACTTGTTTAGTCCTTTTTTTAACTGTGCTGTCATGACCTTTAACACTAAAAATGCTAACTAAGGCCTGTAGAGTGAGATTTAGCTCTTGACTTTACTGCGATTTCTCTGAGCATTGTATGGTCTGACTTTAGGGTGAATTCTCTGGGATGTCCACTGCTGGGAAGATTGGCAGCTGTCTTGAATGTTTTCTACTTGGGAATAATCTTTCTCACTGTAGAAGTGTGTTAACACACACTGAATACTACAATAATACCAGAAAAGCTGCTTTTTACAGAGGTGGTCACACTTGCTGATGATCAGTTAATTATTGATCATTAATCAATCATCTGAGGGTGTGGGAGAAACATTTCGTCACTCATCCAAGTGACTTCTTCAGACTGAAAACCCTACGTCCAGATGAACAGAATCAGCCTTTTAGGATTTCCTTACCTGGATGATTAAGCATGCATCAAGACGTTTATTATGTATGTTAAGACTTTTTCATCTAAAGAGGGTGTATTTTCTTTTACAAAGTCACTGTTAACAATCTAATTTCCAAGGATTCTATTAAGAGTAAACTAAAAGAAAACAAGTCAAAATTGAAAAAAAAAGATCTTTATAAATCATTCTCTCTACATTGCTGTGCTGCCCATTAGGAGGTTGATTCATCTCAGTGTCTCACTCACAAACACCTTTTTCCTGCAGTTTGATGCACTATTAAGGATTATATAACACATGAACTGGCTGTGTAACAATGTGTCTATAAGACAAATGTGTATAACTTGGATTCTTGAAAGCCTTATTTAATTAAAATATCCTTTTTGTAATTTTAGCTACAATTACCCATATGGCACCCCATAAAACAGACAGTAGCACAAAAAGAGCTTTGGAATCATTATACAATTAGATTTTAAATAGATGATATATCCTGTCCAGGATTTTTTGGACAGTTATAGTCACACATTTCTATCACATTTTTTCTATTAAATGACACATTTTTGTTCTTGCAAACCATAGATAAGACAGATTTGACAGACGGGCGGTTCATGAATTGATGGTATAACCTGGGTTTCTTTTCAATCTAAATGTGACATGAATTAATAAAAGCACCTCTGCAGCTTCTCCATTGCTGGTTACCTTAAACCTTTGTTTTGCTTCTTTTAGTTCCTTTTAGTTTACGAGCAGTTAGGGTTAGAGTTATGGTTGCAAAAAAAGAAATTAGGAAACATGTGCAGCGATTTATTGAAAAATCTGCAAGCATGCACGGAAATACAGTATATAGGCTAAAACAGCTTTTTTTTTTAGCTTAGAGTCTTTCAAGTTCTGAGCTTGAAAGTCAATATTTGTTATAACCACCTTTATTCTTCAACACAGCTTGAACTGTCTTGGCAAAGATTTCTTGTAATTTCTTTAAGTAGTCTTCAGGAATGGTTCTCCAGGTTTCAAAGCTCTTCTTTAAATGTTGGCTGCATTTTGTTTTGTTCTCTGTCAAGATGATGTCATACTGCTTGGATAATGCTCTAGGGAGATCAAGCCATGACTCATAATATTCTATTGTGTGTTTTTCTATCTAGGTATGCTTTTACTGCATTGGCAGTGTGTTTGGGATCATTGTCATAAAAACACAAAGCCGTTGCAAATCAGAAACTTTTCAGATGGTACTGCATGGTGCATCAAAAGCTGACAGCACCTTTCTGTGTTCATAAGTCTATCTTTTTTTTTTGTTGTCATCTTTTGCAGACCATGACAAAAACCAACCAAACAGACAAATACAAAAACAAACAACCAAAATGTTCTTCTGAAAATGGTCAGGTACAAAGACCGGACTGGAAAATGAATAAAAAAGCACTTAATGTGCAAAGGAAAAACTTTGAAAGACCTTGAAAAAATTCTGGAAAGCTGTTTCTCAAGCACACTTTAAAAAAAAAAGAACAAAAAAGAACAAAAAAGTCTGGCTCCTTGAAAGGAAAATATAAAGAAATGAGGGGTGAGTCACGACTTTTCCACAGTATGCCTGGAAAGGATTTCTTAATAAACACATCATCATTCTGTGCACATTTTCATAAAAACGGGGCTTAGTTTTTCATGATTTCTTGGTTTTAATTGAAGCATTTAATTCTAGCCAGATTCCCTATGCATTTCTGAAAACATTTAGGATGATGAACAGATTTTCAACATTTAACACTTACAAAAATGTTTTTCACTCGAGTCAGCAGCATCACAGCTGGTATTTTACAGGCAATTTCTGTAAGATACCAGTGGTTTCTATTCCGATCCAAATACATGTAAATTACATGATTTGTTTACATTTAAATTAGAATAACAGTGCTCATCACTATTGTTTAACTTGGAAAAGATTATAGCAACAAACTGTACAAAATGATGTTTTATATATTCTTACAATTACCGCAAAAAAGTAGCTCCTGTATAGCTACTGATTGAAAAGACTCGCATATTAGCGCTGTAACAAGTGGAAAAATGATAATTGAAAGAGAAGAGGTCTGTCCATGGTAATAATTATTTAACAGATTTTTGCAACAAAATAAAATGTAAATAAATAATCAGTCATTATTACAACATTATTATAACATCTGTGATCTTTTTCAACTTATAAATCCAAATGACCTTAGTCTAATAGTGAGAAACATGTTTCACCACCATGTTGCCTCTACAGCACTGTTCCAGCAGCTTTGGGCTATTCTTCTGTTTTTCCACCATGTCACACTTTTGTGATAAGGACTCAGTATATGCTGGAAGAAATGGAAAAAGCAAACCAGAATCTTTATCTCTCAACATAGTGGATAAACTTAACCTCTGCCTGGATGTTATCAAACACCAGTGAGCAGGACCATAATTCTTGTCCATGTGAACATTTACCCTCTGGTCTTCTCTGAATGGAAAGGTACTGTAAATTCTGAATCTCCCATCTGGGCAACTGTTCCTTTTGCACCCTGCATGTCTTGCCTATGATAAATTCTTTTGAACCATATGTGTTCAGAAGGAAAAAACATGATTTTGTGTCCCCATTTTCTCCCCAACACAAGGCCGAAGCAATATAAATTGTATGTATCAAACTATCATGCAAATGTACATTCAAACAGTCTAACTGAAAAATGCAGGATACAGATAGTATTTTACTACACGCTAAACGAAACTGAAACATTTTAATCTTCCAATAAGGTACTACACTACACGGAAGAAAGGATTTCAAATGCCAACTGCCTAATTAAGGCACAAGGGTGCTCAATATTTGAAAAAGACATTTAATGGAAAAAAAAAGAATGACCAGAAAACCTTATGTGCATAGGACTAGTATTAGGCAAAGACATCTGGTAATGCAATATTTGCAGAGTGTGTCTGTGATCTTAAATCTATGAAAATTTGCCATGTTTATAATTTGTACATATACATATAACAGTCCTGTATTAGTACAGTATTAGTCAACTGTGCACTAGCATCTCTGTAATTAAAGGTCATTTGGAAACTTTGTGAGTCTCATTTTGATAACCAGCCCTGAGACCTGTTCACTGAAAAACAGTATGTGGAAATCGACACTTTGCTGTTTCAGCATTTGTTCTGTAGAAGCCTATTTATAGTAACATTAGGTCTATAGTGAGTGACTAGACATTTTCCAATCAATATTTGTCATCATACCCCGGTTTAATGTCAGTAAATATGAGTAAAACTCAGACAATGCTTAGCCCATGCACAAAAAGGCAGACCTGGGAGTCATTTCTAAATCTCATGATGTCCCCTGGTAACACTAACCCAGTCCAAATGATGCTGTGAAAGCCTAATAATTCAGACTAGGCTTTAGAAACAGTTTAACCATTGTCTGATCTGATACTTGTGGGACAGATTTTTTTTTTTCTACACAGTTTCAGGGCTGACACAGTTACAGCTTCATCACACATCAGTCTTAACCAGAATACTTAAAGAAACATCACAGTAGTTTGAACTCTGAGCCCTGATTTAGTCTCTGTTGTAAAGGACTTGTATTACCTGGGGAATTTTTAGTAAAAATTAATTGTCTTTTGTGATCCCAATCCTGTGCAAATTTGACCACAGTTTAAAAAAAAAAAAGAAGAAAAATTTATTGAACTTTCTACTGTTTCTTACTGTATTGATACTGCATTTGCAATTACAAATGGCACACATTAGTAAAAATTCAGAAAGACCTGTTTGGCTATACTGTAATATAGACTAAAGAAAAGCAAAAGTCTGTTAAGGCAACATGGTATAAGGAGCAGTTTGCTATTTCAAAAGGACTTAAAAGCTATATGGCAGTCATACATTTGGTATAAATTTATAACTGGCAACCTGCAAGTTTGGGGAAAACATAGACTTCTCTTTTGTGCTCATGTGCAACATGAAATATAAATGTGGGTTTCTAAAATATATCAAGTCCCATGTTAATACTCAGTCTTTGTAAATAGGACTTAAGAAATAATGAGATGTGTTCCTACTATGGAATGAAGAATAAAGAACCAAGATGCAGAACTCTTGGCAGACTAAAATAACAAAAAGCAAACCTTTTTATTAGGTTGAAGGTGCAGTCCAAAATGGGAACAAACAGAAGTCCAGAAATCATCACAGGGAATAAGGCAAAACAAAGAGTAAAGCAGGGTAGATACACAAACATTACAACAAGACTAAGTGGAAGGGCAGGACTATATATACTTGTGAGCACAAGCCTGAAATTAATTACAAAAGTAATAACTCCACGGCAGAGACCAGAAATTAAACCCACACAAAGGTCAGGAACTTCCAATACAGCATGCAATTAAACAAAAATCCAGACTTCAAAAGAAAGCCATTCACAGGGACTGTAACGGTACCGGTTTCCATCCAAAGTTAAGACATACAGAAAATATATTTTATTGCCTTTGTATTCCATGCTCAATAACCCCAGATTACACGGCGGAATGGCCATAGAAATGAGGAGGAAGTGTTGAGGAAGCCAAGACTGAAGTTTGGAATGAGCCACCCAACAGAGGAAATCTGAAAAGAACTGTTCCTTTTTTTTCCCCTTGTTTTTCTGATACCTGCAATAAACACTGACCCTTGTGTTTTCCTGACATCAGATCAAGTGTATGAAACCCCAGCCCAACAGAGCAGAACAGCTGTGCAAACATGCTCTGCATGTCAGTTATTGGTAAATCAGGTGGAGAATCAGAGACAGCTGCTTCACCTATTCTTTCTGTGCATGAAAATGTCCGGGGCTCTTCACAACTGAGCTAGACCGCTGTCGTTCAGAAAACATGTCCGCGTTTAAAAATGTCATAAAGTGTGCCTTCTAGAAAGCCTGAATTTTTTTCATTTTACTATAAAAACTGCCTTTCATTTCCATTGTCAGTAGATTATAATAATGGCTTGATAATGGAATGATAATTATAGTTTAAAAAAAAAAAAACATCTCAAAAGTTGAATGGAGCACCCAATCATGATCTTAAAAAAGAAAATCTCTGAGAATATATTTTGGCACAGTAACAGATGTAAATGCACACCTTGCTAACAGACTCCTATGCCAGGTTTACTTTCTTTGACTAGCAATATTAAAACGAAACGTCTACTAGCTCTAAAAAAGTTGAGGGTTATGGGAATACCTTTAGTTGTCACTGCAGTTCAGTCAGGACATGACAGGTGGTAAACCCACACTGCTATGGCCAGTTTAGCCACGTAAGATAAAAGCGTCTTTGGTAAGTCTTTAGCATTTTGTATTACAGGCCAAACATTCACAAGCATTCACACCATCTTTAAAAGATTTTCACATAACGATCTTCATTCAGTATTCAAAGTTGCTCAATTGCAACAGTACAATAATAGCTGGCCAAGAAAATGATCAAATGGTTATCCCACTGTAAAGACCTCATACCAGCTTTATAAGCATAGAAGCATTTCATTTGAAGCAGCTAATTTACTTAACACACTGCAATGTTTGTCTTGTGTCTTGATGCGTGCTCGATCATCCAGGTAAGGAAATCCCAGAAGGTGTATCCTGTTCATCCGGACGCTACGTCCAAGCCACATAATCAACCGTCTGGGATTTCCTAGAAGAGCTTTGTCCTGAATATTGGGTTGAAAGGTATATTCTATGGAAAATGTGAAATGGCCAGTTTACCTAATGTGTGGGCATTAGTGCAGACACCATAATTTAAAACTAGCTGAATGTCTGCAAAAAATGTAATTATTTAATTACAAGCAAATATTTAAGCTTACTATCTAAATGCCTAAACTGACCTGAAAGAATTTGACTGAATTGCATCTTTAAAAAAAAAAAAAAATCTTATTTGCACATTAATAATTGCAAAGATTAGTGGCCAAGTTGTCTGGCCCTACCTACAAGTCATTACTATGTGGAGGGAGGGAAATGTACATTTACATATGCATGCCCAGCAGAATGCAGATGCTTTTTTCTGCCAGCACTATTAGGAGTGTTCTCCATTCACTGCACATGTTTTGTGAACGGTATGGCATTCTAATTTGGTCATTTCAGAGGTATGCTGCACACTCCATGCAGCTCAAGCCCCGGAGTCAGAGTCTGCATGTTTCATCCGCTGCAACAGTCGAGGCCACAAGAATAATTTGTTTGTGAAAGCCATCATAAAATCAGCTGAAAGCAACATTTCACACTGACTTATATCTTGGTGCGGCATTTTATCCCAACTCTGAGGAATGATAAAAAACATATGGTGTCATTCCCACTGCAAGAATGTCTTCCTAAACATTAAAAGAGAGTCAGGTTAGTAAACGCACATTTACCCTACAGCCTAAATGACTCCATGGTCACAGTTTACAGATGGTGTGTATTAACAAAAAGTCAGCTAACAGGTGTGTTGGTGGCACAACCATGCTGTTTTGAGCTGTGAATAGAGGATTTGTCCACCTGTTCCGTGGATTTACTCAGCTTTTTAATCCCTCACATGTTTTTTAATTGAACAGAAATATTATTTGTTTTAATAGTATAATTAATCCTGTTATATTGATGTACATTATTTCATTTTTCCTAAAGTATGAACCCAAGATCTTTGAATTTCATGTCTACTTACATTAAAATGTGGATAGCTTCCATGTGGCACTCACCCATGCACCCACACAAACAGAGAAAAATAAATATAAACAAGCAAGGAAAACCGCACACAGAACCACACAGAAAGGACCTTTCCTAAACATTGCTGCCAATTCTGTTTTAGTTACTTTGTATCTTATAGCACACATCCTTATAATTACATATATTTCAGCTGTAAAATATGCAAATGCTTCTTACTGGAAGATTTTTTTATTATCTTAGGAAGACATTTTGACAAAAAGCCAATTGCAAAAGCCAGTCTCTTGTTCCTTTTCATAAAGTCATTTTTACGGATCATTCAAATAGTTTAAAAGTACAAGCTGCAAAATGGTACGTTTTATTTTTATTTTAAGTATTCATGCTGTGCCAAGTTTCTGATCTGCTCTGCTGCGTATTTGTTTATGTCTTGGAGACAGAATATGTGATTTATAGTTAGACTGGTGGGGGTGGCAGCAAGGGAAGCTGTTATGTTCTTCCTTTGCTGCTTGTCGTGCGCCGCTGCTGTTCTCTCCAGCTTGCTGTACGTTCACCCCGATATGCACCCTCAGGCAGTATGCCTTTCATTATTTCTTTTGAAACTTTCATCTGAAGTCTCTGAGGGATTAGCCCTCTTGATTCCTGACACAGTCAATGAAAAACAAGCCTCATATACAGGGAGGCTTACAGCCAGAAAAGCTGTGCACAGCCCTCCCCCCCATCTCTCAGTGTGAAACTGTATAATGGTTTGCACAACAAGTGGAGTCTCATTTTTGACCATTTTGGCACATTCACATTTGTGTTGGATTTGTATGCAAATATATTATTACTGTGAACGATCATCCCATACTCTCACTACAGTCGTTTTATTTTTTTTTTTTTTACCAAGTTCTTGTAATTCTTTCTATAGACAATGAGTCAAATGATTATAATGCAGTATGAAGCTGTTGCTTGTAGTGTGGCCAAGTATAAAACACCAAACCTTTTAGCACTATGCAAGTTTAGCTCCTTAGCTGATTTGGGTTCACAGGCTGCACTTGTGGTTGATTACCTAGCGCTTGCTAATCGACTCTGGTGAGATACTCATGTTGCTTTGTTTTGGCTGAATATTTACATCAGTTATATTTTCTGCTACCTTTTTGACGGTATGCACTTAAAAAATAAACCAGTCACCATATGGATAAATATGGTGAGATGTAGTTTCAAATGTTTTGTAATTAAATAATTTTTCAATGAAGATGAAGGGAAATGTACAAATATTATTAAATGCTGTGCAAAAATACAGAGAGAGTGTTGTAAGGGTAATTTTTTGAAACAGAACTATGTGTATCCTTTGTAATTTTAATGTTACTGTTTATTAGCATTGCAATATAATGATTGCTGATGAACATCATGCAGTATGTAGCAACATTAACGACATATTTCCTCCCAGAGTAGGTAGAGACCATAAACAGAGCTACAAGAGACTGAATTGAATTTGTCAAGCGCCCAGAAGCTTTAGACTATAATTCTTCTGGAAATGCAAATGACAGTCTAATGAATTTCCCATAAGTGATAATACATGATTATGCGGAAGATCAGGATATTTGCTAAACCATGTTTAAGTGGTGAAATGCTGTGATCTTGACTTCTAAAACTGTAAAAACTGTGAGTTCTTAAAAAAGAGCATCAAAGTCCCTTTGGGACCTAAATGCAGTGTAATGATGCACTCCCCACTCATTCTCCTTTGAGCTTACTTTTGTCAGCAGTTTCATTACTTTGCACTTTGCTACTAAGCAGGTGGAGCTAATCTATCTAGTTTGCCCTTCAGTTATGGTTTACTGTCCAGGGGACTGGACACAAGTGTCTCCAATAAGCCCTTAATTAGGCAATGATAGACTATTCATTTAGTATGCAAAGCTGCAAATCTCTCCATCCACTGCACAGAGGCCTCTGCAGTCATATGGAGACCAACGCTAATGATCTCAGCAAGTGGCAGCAATCCATTGGAGCGCTGTAGCAAGTGCACATTAATCTTGCGGGTGATCCAGTTGATGAATGACCCTGGCCCAGAAGCCCTGGCAGATCCCACCTTAATTATGCTGAGGGAGTCACACCTGGGAGGCACCAGGGGACATTGCTAACTCAGGAACGACTCAGGAGGAGGCCAGTGGTCCACAGGCAGTGCGCTCCATGCAGATCCAGTCTGGTCGTCATTGTATGGCCTTGGTAAAAAGAGTTTTACAGTGACTCCATAGAGGACATTATACCCGGGAGTGACTTCCAAAGCATAAGTTGTGTAAAGGGCAAATGGGTGTCACAAATTCATGACACTTCCCACTGATAAATCACTAGAGGAAAGCAATTTTTAGGATTAAACCAAAAGAAACTAACTCATGATGTTTTCTTTTTTGTGATGACACCTCCAACAGAACATTTTCAGCACAACTCTAATTGTACCCCATTATCTGGCTGTGCTCTGACATGTTTTAAGAAAAAAAGCACAGCGGGCCAAGTGTTGCATCAGTCTAACATCAACATCCTAAAGATAGCACACTGGCATAATGGGAGGTTGAGTAAAAAGAAAATACGATCAAAAAGCATGAGTAAACATTATGAGAAAAAAAAGCAAAAACACTTGGAGAAACAGTAAATCCTCTGGAAAAAATGTGATTATACATGACAGAAAAACTTGGACACCACCTTCCAATCTAGTCATATTTAATTTAAAGAAAAACTTTGACATTTATGGAACCTTTTGTTTATTTGTTTCTATCTTCATTTTTAATATAATATAATATAAATGTCCCAGACAAAGCTCACAAGCTTGGATTTAGTGATCTCTAATGCTATAATAACGTTGTTTATTTTTTTGTGTTTTAGTTGTTATCACTGTACAGCTGATAAACTGGGTAGTAGATGAGAGGAAGAGATTGGACAAGTCTTGAAATGAGTTTTTGCTCAAACAGAAAACCGGTCATTTTCTGTTCTAACAGAAAAAAAAATATGGCTTTTGTCCCTCTAAGAGGACTGTTTTGCTTGCCCCAATTTTAACTACACTTAATACAATTTATATTTTAAATTAAGGCATAAGAAACCTTGAAATTACCTTGATGGGGAAAAAAAAAAAGAGCTAATCAAAATGCTTTGCAGTTTAAGGGCTTTCTAGTCACCTCTTACTGACCCGTTGGGAATTCTCCCTCCCTCTATGTAATTTACACTTTCCCTACTGAAATGGGCAACATGTCCTTATGTCCTCAAATAATCCTTTTGAGCATATGACCAATATAGGTTAACTTCATCTATCTATCTATCTATTTATCTATCTGTGAATCAATGCGTCAGTCTAACTGATGCATCACAAACATCCAGCAATCCGATAAAACGGCATTCATGTACAATAAAGTTAGGATCTAAAAGGTCAGCTCAAAATAGGACAAAACCCAAAGGAGTTCTCTTAAGGTCCAGCTGAATTTAATACACATCCATCACTTTTCATCATCTAATTAGTCCACAGTGTGGCAGCCTGGTCAACAATGGAGGGAGGCAGAATTATTGATCAAGAAACGGATAGTATCTATCATTTCACTTCAGCATTGGCTCTCTAGTCATTTGAAAACAAGGAAGACAATATCTTTGTGGCAATGTGCATAGGAAATCATGAATGGCATTGGTAACAAAGGTAATTCTTTTTTTTATCTTCAGTTGCACCACTGGCTAATAGATTTGTACTGACTCTGCAGTTCAACACTTGGTGAGATATTAGCACTACTATTTAAATAATGATAATAATAGAAGATCCACTGAAATATATATACCGTAGTTTCTCAGTCGATTTGCAAATCCTTAATTAATAACAACATGTGTTAACCAAACGTGAGACGAAAAATTAGTCAATTGACATTATCTTCTATAAGTTGAGGGTATCATTTCAAGCAAACTGATAAGATGTTTACTTCTAAAATGAGGGGTTTTTTTAAGCAATGGGATTGGTATAAGAGTACAAATATGAAGGCATCAAGGGTTATTATTCGAAAGAGCTGAAAGAACAAGTGAAAACACGTAGTAAATGGAACAGGCAATTTGATGTTGGCCTTATTTTTGCCCTAATCAAAAACAATGGGGAATTCTTGTGCATTCTACCTGTTATATATGATGGGGAAAAATGATTAGATGAAACAAGAAGAAGAGGAATATACATATTATCTTTAAAAAGTTTCTGAAGGTAGCATCCAAAGTCTCTCAGCTTCCTTGGTCATCCAGCAACAAGTAACCTCTTGAGTCACTCTTACTGTTCCCCTTCCAGAATCCAGTTGGCTTATGCCTATGTCTGTTCCTCAGTCTGCATGTGGATCTGTCAAATTCCAGACCCATTTCATGGCCTGCCAATGCAAAGACTGTTCCAGAATCAAGTCCACTGTTCCTGAGTCTGAGTCAGCTCACTTGGTCTGGATGCTTTTATAGAGTTTGCTCCTCAATGAGTGGCCACAAAAGGATTGTCACCGTGTTGGCTAACATTCCCGTTCACTGATCCTGGAATATGACTCTACTTTCATCTTCTCTTTTTCTGAGTCTCAATTGGCAAATGTAGAGATTGTTCCTGGGTTATTGTTTGGAATTGCTGTTATTTCTTGTTATATGTCTTCCAATCTTTGTGTCTTTTGTTTTTTAATGATTGCTTGTTTCACCTATTTAGTTTTGACTCATATTAAATGAATTCATTGTGTATATAATCCTGCCCTTCTTCTTGTCACTTTGTATGCATACTTTGTGTCCATAATTCTGATTGCCTCTCTTTCATTTAGTTTGGTCCTTGGGTTTTTTTTGTGACTTATTTTAAAGTTTTCATGTTCTTTCTGCAACCTCCCTTCATGTCTCTGTGTCCTGTATTTGGGTCGTCTCTTGAACTGAAATCCTTGACAAGACAATTAACTGAAGTGCCACGGACTGATGAATACTGAGGGCCATAGATTATGTGTTCTCTGTGTCAGAACAACGCTGCCTTTCCAGTGTCTAATCTGCAGTAGTCTTTGAAATAGGACAGACCATTATGATGTATTTATTTTAAAAATGCAAACTTTTAAAGATGAAAATCCAGAACTAGGACATGGCTACACAAATCTCCAGTGACATCTGTAATGCTAGAACAAGCAAATCAATACTGCCAGTTAGTCATTCTGTCAGGTGACCCAGCCGAGTTGTGCTGGCAAATTCAACACTTGCAAAGCAGTTTTAAAGCAACAGTTATCTGTTCTAAGACAAAACACTCAGCGATTGTGTTTGCAAAAATTACAACAATAGCGCAGGGGAAAGTGTAGCTATCCAGTGAGTGCTGGCAAATGTGCATTTAGCAAATTCATGCTCCAAAATCCCACTGCACCTGATCACTCACAACTATACATAAGTCTAATGACAATGAATCATTTTAGTGCCAAAAAATTTAATACACCTTGATTATTCTGGTAAGTTCATTAAGTTAAATAAAAATGTTGTATAATAATGGATCATTAACATTTAAAAGTTAATTTTAATGTCTAAACTGATATGCAGATATGACCCCCGCCTCGAAACCACCCGTTCTGAAAACAAAAGGCAGCTCATCTTTATTGCCTTTCACGCTTATTAAGGTGACTGCATTAAAAATCGATCAGTAGAGTTTTTGCACTTGACCTTCTAAACTGAATTAAGGTGCTTCCAAATTCCTTAGTATGCTGGGTGGAAAAAAAAGAAAAAGAAGAAAAAAAAAAAGGGACACCACTTTACAGCGCAGACCTTGAGATCAGGTTGTGATTTCGCGTTCCAACAGGGTGATAAATTAAGCTCACTGCATAATCCAGGGATGTAGCTTGGTGTTATAGGATCAAAGCACTAAAGAGGACTCTAGTCTGCCTCCATTTTGTCCTATTCAGTCACTAATGACTCTTTATATTTGTCTGCATTCCAAAATGTATCCCCCCATTTTAATCACTCGTGCATGTGCTACATAGCCAATAGCTGATTAACCAAAAATTTAATAACCAACAAACAAACCAAAGTTTTTTGAAATGCTCTTGTGAGACAAATGTCTAAATGTCGGCATAGAAAAAAAAGTGATTTTTATTGGTATTTAATTTATCCAAAGCAATAAAGAGACATAAATGCAATAAATAAATAAGTAAATAAATAAAAAGATTTTTATGCACATAGGGAATAAAAGTGCACACAATAAACACCAGAAAAAAAGAGAATGTTTATGTCGTACTCCAGCTTTGTTTTATTTAACGTTAAGCAAACCCAGATTCTCATGAAAATGTACAAGACATGATATCTAAGGATATATTTTAATGTTATTTTCATGGTTATGCATCACAAATTCTGTTTCATATGTAAGGCCACAGGCTTCAGGTCTCACCGTGTTTTAATGGTAGCCCATGTTATTGTTTACCATGCCTGCACAAATGCATTAACCAAATTTCCAATTATGTTTGGGTTGCTTACCATAACCACATTTTTTCCACATAGGATTCTGTGATACTTGTCCGAATGTGCTTACCAGGCCCCAGAAATAAAGAAGGACAATCTAACGTCTCTGGCATAATGAAAAGGTGATTTGTAAGTGTGTCGTTTTTGCGTAAGGAAATGTGAAATTCTTTTTTTTTTTTCTTCTTAGTACTCTTAGGTGCTTCACAGTGTTGTTCTACATAAAAAGAACAATAAAAGTAATAATGAAAACAAAATAAAATAAATTCATGCCTTAAAACAATCTTTCTACTCTGGGGCGAACATACAAAATCTTTATATTTCCACTCTTCCTGCTGAGAGATTCTACAATGAAATTCATGAGGAAAATGCCTTCAAGGATCACTCAGGGGCATTTTCCTCATGAATTTTATTATCTTCATTAAAGGCAGACAACAAGGCAAGAGATTCTCCTGAACCTGCACCAGTCCTACTTAAGGTAGATTGCTGCAAAAGTTTCTGTATTGAGATTGCACATGCTCATGGTTCAGCGCTGTGACATTGCAGTCTATGATTAATTCAAAGGTTCCATGAAAGAGAGAGAATTAAATTACAAGGTCATACAAATATTGATTTACTGATTTGTAGGCCAAAGGCAAGTTTGCTCTTTTTATGGTATTTTCTACTTTCTTTTATCACTATCGGGATAGTCACTTAAATCCATTTTGTCATTTCCTTTCTAAATGTAGCCTGATAAACCATTTTTGCAGGTACGAGCCCCAGCGGACAACAGGCTGTGATTCTGCTGGCCACAGTACTCTGACTTTAATTGCACTGAGCCCCGTAACAGTTTGAGCATACGCAGTCTGCCAAAACCTTCCCACAATAGCCGTTCATCTCAGCTCCACCAGACAAGCTTAGACTGTGGCAGAGTTCAGAATCAAGTCATTTCATATTAGTAGACTCAAATCTCAAAGGTGGAGCTGCAGCTCCTGAGCTGTAACTATATTGAGAAAGTGCCACAGGCCTGATGTAGTTTGTACTGGCAGAACAGAAGCTTCGCGTGTGTGTTGTCACAAGAATTATTTTGCAGTCTTTGGGGTTTCAGCATAAGTCTGTGTATTGCAACTTCAGATACTCAATCAGACACAGAAGAGCCTCTGTTGTCACATTAATTCACCATAGAAATGATGTGTCTTGCAGGAACTGGCTCTTGGCTAACTAGGCTGCATCCCCAGTACACCATGGAAAAAAATGCACTGGGCATTAATTGCTAGTGTAAAAGTGCTTTGTTTACTTTTTAGATTTCACATTTCGTTTATCATGAGATACGAAACACATTACATCCTTTATGCTGATTTTAATAATTTTAGATTTT
Organism: Tylochromis polylepis; assembly: GCA_015107715.1. Lineage (NCBI taxonomy): Eukaryota > Metazoa > Chordata > Actinopteri > Cichliformes > Cichlidae > Tylochromis > Tylochromis polylepis. Next base: position 13,016 of record VVHJ01057630.1, on the reverse strand, counting down.
GCTTTTTTCTTTTTTCTTTTTATCTAACTCCTGTAATAAATATATTTGTTCTGTAACTAGTAATGATGGCATGTTCAAACATGATGGACTAGATGTGTCCCATGTGTATATAGCCTTTGAAATGACATTTATCGTCTGAAGATCTAATATGGATAATTCATATCCAAATACTATCTAAACATGAGGCAAGTGTTAATGTGAGCTGCAAGGAGTAATAGCTCATTTGGCTCAGAGTCTTACCCTGATGAACACCACTAACTATGTGGCAGTTCACTGTGTAGTATTCTTGTGCTAGTTACATAATGAAATAATGAGTTACGTCTGTTAGAGTTACAGTAATGCTGTAAACCCTGTAGCATAAATTCCTTAAAGAAGAGGTTTGATTTTGGCCTTTTGACACAACCAGTAGGTCTGCAGCTCTCTAGACTATCGGAAGTAAATGTCAGTGAACAATCTTTTTTGAACAACCACTTATTTGTAAATGCAAATAGACACAATCTGAGCACTCAGTTTCCAGAGGGAAAGACAATGTCTAAGCAATTTATGAATGGCTCAGATAACAGACACAACAAAGGGAAGATAAAATGGCTTAATATATTTTCTCATGTGCTCATGTGATAATCATTTATCATCAGCAGTGAGTTGAAGCTTCCTTTTTAATACCATTTCACTTGTGTTATTAACAAAGGAAAATTCTGCTGCAACTACTTCATGGAGATTCTGAACATGCTCAGAAATCTCTGACAGAGTGACTCTTAGACAGGTAGCTAGTCTGATAACAGTGGGAATTCACAAACGGTGCAGTTCGTGTTTGAGAGCTCTCCGATTCTCCGAGTGGCAATTTATGAATACAACAATTTCAACAAACCCATTGAGCTCTCCTACACTCTCTTGACTGCCAAACACCCAGGAACCATTGTGCTCTAAACACTTGTTCATACTTTCTTCCCACTCAGCCAATCACCTGCATTGCTTACATGTAGTTTTGGTTTGATTTTTTTAAATGTACTAAAACATACACATACACTGTGTGTGTGTGTATTTTAGCAACTTATAGCCCATTGAATCTCATGATACTATCTATTGGGTAAGTGAGGTTTATTTTCCAAGCAATAACTCAGATTTTTTCATATAAATGTATATTTATACCAAACTGTTGCTTAGTTACACATCCAAGAGTTAACATTATAACTGCTCTGGTTCTGACATTGTACTTGGTCATCGGATGGATGTAAAGTTCAATACAAAATTCATTCTTCTCTTTCTGACTTTTTGGTTTCTACTCACTGCTGAAATAAATAAATGACCCAATATGTCAACCAGTCACTACGTGTATCTTTCTAACCAGGAGTACATTTTTAGACCGCAAACATTCACAACAACCAAAATGGCCAACTCTTAAACACAAGGTGAGCTACAGATTTGGCTTTGTAGGTTGATTAATATGACAATGTGATTAATATTCACATAGATCACATTGATAATCACACTGTTTGTCCAAATGTCAATTTACATCACCTTGTAGCAAAAGTATAAATTATTACAGCTTTACACTAATACGGCACCTGCAAAAGCCTTAATCATGGTAACATGTATTTTCGTCTGTAATAGTAGCTCCCATAATGACAGTATTTTATTCTTATTTAGTGGAAATACACTGGCTGAATCTTAAAGAGCTCCTTTGGTATACTGCCATCCCCTACCGACATTATAATATGACTTGGTATCACACCTGGTTTGCATGCCCAGTCAGCTACAAGCATTAGAAATGACAAATCTGGTCAAGCAGCATATACATAGAATTTTTCTTCTCCCATTTCAACACAGAGATATTTAAATATAGCAGGGGCTCGCTGTTCTAAGAAGCAGGCATTGCAAATTGTTTGTGACCCAGTACTTATTGTGACGATGGCTCTCCTGGTGTGTTGGAGGTGTGTGATGAATGAGATTCTCTAATACAGGGAGACATTTCGGTGGCATGCAATTTTAGATCCTCATATTGTGGCAACAAAGTGTAAAAGTTAAGGTCTACTGAATATTCTCATCAGTAATTATGGTCTGCAGCCCATGTATAATAAATTCAGTGCATAATACGCCTAAGCAACATCCTCAGCACAATGCAGAACGTGGGATTGTTTTCTGCCTGTGGATTCTTTCACTTAGAAATGTGTTAAGGAAAACTGACTTCATCATCAACGTTTTTAATTTAAAAACGATAAATATCCGTTTAACCTCATTTATCAGGTTAAACTTTGTTTCTGTTTCTTTCTCTCTCATGCACACACTCTCTCGCCTTTTGTAAATTAATGCGCCGCAAAAAACCAGCAGGGTGCAGACATGAGCTTTCTGTAAAAAAATAACCTCTATCAAAATAATCTCTCTGATATTGAATTTAATAGTGAACTTTATATGGAGCAAATCACGCTGCAATAAGCTCTCACATATTCCAGTGTCGAGTTTTATCTCTCCACGAGTAGGTCTATAAAGGAATAAAGAGGAGCTTTTTTCCCCACACAACTCTCTTAGATCAGGAAATCTGACGTTTCTAGCATTACTTGTGCACGGATAGAGGAAAAGTGGGTGTACACACTAGTTGTGCTGTGTGGCTCTGTAGTGCCTCAGCTCAGATGAGCTCACCCAGCCGATGCGCACATCGTAGTATCCTACCAATGTGAGAAGGCGTAAGGACGGCGAGCAGCACCCTGTAGTCAGTGGGAAGTGTGGATGCTTTGGTACAAAGGAAACCGAGTTTCTACTACGCAAAGTAAATAAAGGGACGCGTAAAGGATTGCGCGCCAAACTGCCTCATGTTGGGAAGATTTAGTGGCTTTGTAGGTTGCCTCCACCGATGGGAATCTACTCTTTTATGGGAGACGGGACTGGACTTCGGGTTGAGCGGTTGAGGAGTAGAAGCGTACTTTAAACACTCTGCTTCTCATTGCCGTTTTTCTTTTTCTCCTCTTCACAAAATGCCAGGATTTTGTCCATCATACGCTGCCCAGTTCCAGTCAGGCTGCTAATTTGGAAGGACGCCAGACCCCCAGCCTCTCATATCTGCAAGTTCAGTCCAATAAATTGTGACATTGTCTGTCAGCCTTGGAATTAGAAATCGATACTCGAGAAAAGCGACGCATTTTTTTCCTTCGGAATTTTAACGGTCTAGTTTCAGCTATCCTTATAAATATGCGGTTTGGTTGGATTAGGATGGTTTGGTCCAGCTTCACGCTTTTTTAGCTGGAGCAGCGTTGATAGTGACTGATTATTGCTGTTGAATTTGTCCATGCAAGACTCGGGGTGGAAACATGTCTGACCACTTCTTTGAGAGGATCATTGCTATCAGAGATGGCATTTTGGTCCAGCACTTCGGTTTTCACCTCTAAAGTGCCCCGGAAAATCTTATTCATGTTCACCCTCTCCCTGTCTGTCACCTACTTGTTCTATAGCTTGATGAGCTGCTACAACTCGCTGCAGTTCCCTCTGCAAGAGACCTATGTGTATCAGGGGAGGCTGGTGACAGAGGAGACAACTTTTGTGACATTGAGAGAGAAACTTTATTCCACTTCCCAGGGCTTTTCTGAATTCACCGAATCCGAGAGAACAACCCCGGTATCCATCGCGAAAGAACATGCTGAGGCCGAACAAAGGACAGTGGAGTGGATTAGGACTCAGCCGTCTCCAACTAAATCGGCGGCGGCGTATCACACCACCGCGCTGGAGAGGGAGCACCAGGAATTCAGCACCACGGACAGCGAACTCAGGGTGAACTGCACCTCGGATTACGGAGAGAAGAAACTTCCCCAAGCCATTATCATCGGGGTGAAGAAAGGGGGAACCAGAGCCCTGCTGGAGGCTCTAAGGGTGCACCCGGATGTCAGAGCAGTTGGAAATGAGCCCCATTTCTTTGATAGGAACTACGAGAAGGGGCTTGACTGGTACAGGTGAGTTACCTTTTCAATTATGTGTAGCTGTGTAGAAATGACATGTGTATAGACGACACGTAATCCCACTCACGGAACATAATTTCAGCCTTCACGGCAAAACTTTTCCACTTGTCAATCTGCACTGTCGCTTGCATTAACCTACTTACACTAAAATTACAAAGCAGAGACTAAAAGGAAAAGCATTGCACTGTTATTCTCTATACCGATTTTTCGTACATACACATTGGAGACAACGGCAGACTGAAAGTGTCTGAAAAATCGAATAGAGTGGCTTTAGAGAGTGGTTTCTGTACCAGTAAATACACACAGGATTTATGACATTTGTCTAGAACATGATGTGGTCCTTTAAAAGAATCCATTTGAATTCTTTTCCATCTCTACCACATGGGTGAAGTGAGTTCTATGACTTTTTAACAGTGATTTTACTGTTTTTATTTGAAGCTTCCCTTGTCTGAATCATAAGGTTTACAATGAAAACATATTTAATCCCATTAAAGAGCCACAATAGTCTTAAAAATGGCAAAGAGTTATACATTGTACACCTGGTGTGTCTGCCACATATAAGTGGATGTCACACAGGAGGTTAAAGGTTAGACAAGGGATCATCATCATATATTTTTAAAGATTTTTAAGCTATTTATATCCATCCTATACAACATTTTATTTAATTTTATTTTAACATTTTAGGTAATTTTTTTTGAAAGAGCTAATGTGGGCTCCACTCGGCTGCCTTTATCTACCAGTAAAACTGAAACACACAACACTTTGGAAAAAAATGATCAAAGAAAGCCTGTCACGAACAAACAATACATTGTTGATAAACTGTAAGAAATTTTCAGATTTACATTTTGACAGTGAGAATATGTAGTTAGTTATTTCTTATCTTTAGTTTTCCTTACAGTTATATACACAGTTACGCTCATGCATACAAACCGTTACCGATTATTTTTTTTAAAAAAAGGGTCAGATTGTTTTTTGTAGGTATACTGCTCATTACATAAAGATGTCCCACAAATATTCAAATATATGTCAGTTTATATTTTGATTTTATGAGTCAAAACATAAACCCAGTAAAATGAAAACATGAATTGCTGTAGCAACTGCTTTCTTTTATTGTCATTCCATCTACATGACTAATAGTACCATAAGAGCTGGATTTCTTGAAATACCCTTTGTCTCCAGTACAGCCAGTTCTCGGTTATGTGAGAATTATTTACACCACCTTTCATGTGTGGTATTTGACATTCACTTTGACTCCAGGTTTATTTGCCAGTGAAGAATCTGTTTATCACTAATGTGTTTATAGGAGAAAAAAAAAAATCAATTTACGAGTTCATTCATGGTCAGTTGATCATGGCTCAGTTAGGCGTTGTTTTCACATAATGATGTTTGACCAGGGGAATTTTCTAATGGAGTCAATGAGCTGATGAGAATGACACTGACTCAAAGTCCCTTCTGTTCCTCTGTAGATCTAAGTCTGTTACACTGGTGTTTGGGTTGTGGAACATCTGCTTTCATCTCACTGCGTAGACATGGGAGCTCTCAGGCTGTTCATTTATCCTGTGCTAATGCAAGCTGTTTCATTATGCTTACGGTGAAAGGCTCATTAGACAGGAGGATGACATGCTCACATAAATAATAATAAATGTGCTTGTGTGTTTTAGGGCCCCTGGGCTAAATAATTCCTGAAGGGGCATTTAATTTTGAACATTCACCTCAAAATGACACATTCAGAGAGGAAATAAACATGCAAGAAACATTTTACGTCGATGGATAGGTTTCGTCGAGAAGGTTGCGATTTTGACTTGTTTCGATGGTCAAAGTGAATGGATAAATGGTTCAAAAGTAATCATGAGTTGAGTCACCCTTTTGTCATTGATTTAAACATTAATTCAGGCAAAGTTTGTTTGTTTCTAAACGCTAAATGATGTATTATACTGCCTCTCTCTTCCCTGTCGGTAATGCTCTGGCTAATGCGCACTTAATGGAAGTGAAATTATGATCACATACTAATGTTTGCTACAGTTTGACATTGCTGTAGTTGAATGAGACCAGTAATCTCACTAAATGGAATTCATAAATCTGGGCCTGTCTCACTAACACTTGCTCTATATTTTGACGGCTATGATAGAAGATCTATAGGAAATATATCAGTCTGACGACATCATATAAGTACATAATGACATGCCTGCGCTTACTTTCTGACCATGTTTTTTTTTCCTGCTGAGGGCTGGTATAAATACAAGATAACAGAGCTTTATTGTTTTCGACACATATCCTACAAATCTTCTTAAATTCAGGTTTAATTATCTTTAGAATGAATTGGGATTGTGTTTTCGTTGTTTTTGTTAACTACCTATGTCATATCATGGCATCACATGGGTACATTTCACATGATATGTCTATGCATTTTGAAATTTGTAACATGCAGTTTTGTGGAATTAAATGACATACATAAAATGTCAGGATCAGGGATACAGGATTTTTCTTGACACACAACGCTATGTGAAATCACGCATGTCTCTAGTTTAGTTTGGAATTACTGGTAGCACTAGCTTTATTGGTATATCATGCAAAAATAACAGATGAAATTTCAAGATTTTTTTGCCATTAATTTTAATTTTCAGTATATATATATCTTTCTTTTGCCTTGAAATCTACTTTGGGTGTTCTCTGCGATACCCATCTATGAATATAAGCTTTAGTAAACTCTCACTACAGATGTTATCTTGTACACAACCATTTTTTTCCTGGTATTTTCAACTGTTATACAATGTTTGTTTACAACTACACTTACGGAATAAAGCATGTTGTAAAACAAGGTAATGTGCATAATTACATGAGTCACAATCTTGCTAACTCTAAGTAAGTTTTGGAAGTTTAACTGTGGAGTTTTAGGACTATAGTAATGGTAATTTGCTTGTTGGGGTTTAATGTTAATTTATGCCACACACGTAACTCGCTCTAGAGTATATTATGTTCAAGACAGCAGGTTAATGCATATAAAAACCATCATCTGCTGACCAATAAACTCTGCTGGAATGAAACATTATCATCTCAGGAAAATCTCTTGGACATCTATGTCCTGATAAAAGATGTTATATATTTGTTAGAATCAAACAAATCCCTGATCTTACCCAAATGTGTGCTAATACTTGTGTTTACATTACACCTAATAAACCAATCATAATTGCTTCAAACGCCCAAGCATAATAAAAATGCTCTGTAGAGTCAGAATAAGCAGGTCCAGATGTTTCAGAAGGTTGGTTTAAACTTTTTAATAAACTGATCAGATGAAAACAAAATGTCCAGTGTAAATGACTGATCTGATTACTTTCTGGCTGCATTCCTTCCACACAGGACAGATTGTGTTGTAAATGTGTGGGGACATCTGCTTCTCCACTTCCCAAAAATAGCAGCTTCCAAGCTGAACTTCTTCATTCCAGGATTTCCTTTGAATTCAAACTCTTAAATAATTAAAGAGCTAAGCGCAATGCAATAATGGCAACTGCTGTGCTGAACAAGTGATACATATCCATCTTCAGGGAGCTGATCAAACACATGTGAAAGAGAAAAGATAGCAAATGATGAAGATGGATGCTTAACATATTCATCACTTTTATACATGTCACACTGTTCTGCATCAGTGCACATAAACACCAGAATGACACAAAAATTTTAATTGGAATGATTTCAATCAGAATGAAATAAAAAAACACATGGTTGTTACCCCAGTCAGTGGGAGTCATAGGTTCTCAGCAGGATCTTAATTAATTTATTTATTTTCCTACTGGCTTCGAGCAGCTCTAAAACAAAGGTGTGAAGCCTTGTGTATGTTGCCCTGATATTAGATATTTTAGTAAGCCTTTCATTGGTTTCAGTTTTTTTTAACGTGTACATTTGTTGGTTATAGGGTCATCTATCTTGCTAGGAATGGCAGGCCTAAATAAGGCTAAAACCCTCTGACATACAATAAGAACACATCTTGGCAATGTATTAGTTTAATTGACACACAATAGTCAGTTGCATCCATCCTCAGTGATATATTTAGCATTTATTTAGAATGAAAATAGCTTTTTTGTAGGAAATCTAAGGCTCTAAATTCTTTTTTTTGGAATGCAGTCATATGGACAAATGTATTGGACCATCTACTTATTACAGCTACAAAGCTGTGGCCTATGGCCAAGCAGCTGAGGAACTGAATTGAATAGTTACTGATCCAGCAGCATAGACATAGTATAAAAGTTGGATGTAGCTACCGTGATGTCACCTGTTGATGTCTGATATCCTGTTTTTTAAGCCTTGAGATGAACACTTCTGTTGCTCAAGAAAAGGGAGGGTCTCACAGTTGAACCATACACTTACTGGCTAATGACTTGTGATTTACATTTTGTTAGCCAATGAGCATGCAGTTTTATAATCCTTAATTTTTGAACCATGGTCTGAGCAAATAAAACCTTTTATGAAATATTGTCCAAAATGAGTGACTGACCCCACAAACTCAACAGGAAAGTTTCTACATGCGTCATGACAGAAAGCTAATTTCACATTGACTTCTATAGGTCCAGCTGTCTCTTTGCAGCCACAGTTATTGCCATCAAGTGGCCGAGAAATAGAATGAATGTTTAATGCACTTCCACATTAGCTTCCGATCCAGAAGCTACTTGCATGTCCATGGACAGCAGAGCACTGTACGCCTCAGTACTTGGCGATCCTGCTCTAAACTTTATGTCGTCTGCCATTTTGTGGCTGATTTGCTTTGGTTCCTAAACACTTTCACTTTGTAATAATACCACTTACAGCTGATTGTGGAATATCTAGGAGGGAAAATCTTTCAGGAAGTGACTTGTTGCAGCAGCGGCATCTTATTACAGCCAAACTCGATTCAGTGAGCATTTTAAAATGAGCCATTCTTTCACAAGTACTTATACAGGCAGACTGCATTGCTATGTGGTTGATTTAGACACTTGTGGCAATGGGACTAAAAACACCTGAATGCAAGGATTAAGAGGTGTGGCCCAACACTTTTGTCCATATAGCGCATAGTTAGATTTAAAAAACTTGAGTTGATATGCCAAGTTGATAACCACTATTGTTTTAATGCTTGCTTACTGTTCATAGGTTTAGTGATGTAAGTGTTGAAGTATAGCTTCAACTTTGAAGATAATTAAATATTAATGTTGGTCAATCTATGTTGAAAGGGAATACATTTTTATTTAATCACTGTGTGTGATTAAACCACTACGCTATGAATAAAAAAACAAAACAAAAAACACAATACATTAACAGCGTGTTACCATGAAATTATTCACTATAGTGCTATAAAAAGGTGAGTAAATTACGGTTAATTTTCTTAACTCAGTTTGTATGTATGGTGTACGTAACCTAACCACTTAAATCTAAAAAATACACATAATAGAAACAAACAAAATGAACTTGAAGCAGTTTGCTGTGCATTTTTCTTCCATCACATATATTAATCAATTGTAGTTTCTAGTATTTAGATCATTTGGAGAGCTAAATACCTTCTGAAATACTTATGTATCTAGTGTTCTATAGTCTATGTTTTAGTGAAACAATATAAAATACCTTATTTATAATGTAATATATCATACTTTTGGATTGCTTAATTTGCATACAATTATACTAAATCATACTGGAGAAAAGTAACCCATTACTAAAACCTTAGCAGCTGGAGAAACTTGAGGGATCAATATGCAAAACTAAGTTGTTGGGTTTTTTAAAAATTTTTTTAGAGAGAACATGGAAGGAAAATTGTAATTTCACACATTTTGTATATTTCAGAAGATTTTTAACTTTCTGAAATTGTAACACAAGCATAAATTTCTTTTGCAAAAGATTTCTGACTGGATCTGAGGTTAAAGAAGGTTTTAGTTTTTTCAAGAGTATAAAAGTTTTGTTTCAAACCCACCACATGTGATATTCAGATTAGGTTTCCAAGTTTTGTGTAGGCCTGGTATAAACCTCCATAGACAATCCTAGATTGGTGACTGGTGCCGTGTTCTTGTTTTTAGCACTCTTGGATAGTTTCTTCAGTGTGTTTTGAGCTTACTTGAACAAGCAATTTGCAATGTAGTGCCATCATTACTGCTCACAGAGGACTTTCATCAGCCAACTGGCACTACTAATGCTGCCTCTATTTCTGAGTAAAGAGGACAAGTCATTACCACAAGGATTTAACTTATCTGTTCTCTTGAGCTTGAGTCAACCTGGTGCAAACACCCATACTGGAAAAGGAAATGTTAGCTGCTTGGTGACCAACACAGCAACTGTTGACTCCAGCTCTGCCTGTGCTCACGCTTACAGTGCTTTAGTGGAAAATAAATAATGTGCCTCATAAATTGTGCTAAAGAATTTAATTGATTACCAGTCATTCATTAAGATTTGTGTCTGATGTGGGTAAACACTCAGCAGGAATTCACTTTACACTGATTTAATGAGCACCTATTAGAGAGGTTGACTGTTTGGTATTTTCGTCACTTTTGCAAAATGTCAAACAATGGTGTTTACATTAATGTTAACTAATAGGGTTTGTGAGGAGTGACAAGCACAACAAGAATCTATGAAGAAAAAAAGGATGCCGAACTGCTGTCAAAAAAGCTTCAAAAAGTCATGTGTCAGTAAACAAGGTAGAAAACTATCAATTTTTGGACTCACAAATGGTAAATGGACTGGTACTTATATAGTGCCTTTCTACTCAGCTGAGCACTCAGAGCTCTTTCTACAAGTCTCATTCACCCAGTCACACACACACACACACACACACACACATTCATACAGCACTTTTATCTATGCCTGAGTGCTTTCTAACATTCACACAAACAGTCACACTTTGATAGATACTTCAGAGAAAATTTGGGGTTCAATATCTTGCCCAAGCATATTTTGGCACATGAACTAGAGAAATCAGGGATTAGTCCACTGACCTTCCAATTGTTATATGACCTCCTGCACCACCTGACCCACAGCTGTCTGATTTTTATCATGCTTCTAATTTAAAGATAGTTAAAATATTACATTCGAAAATAGAAAAGATATATTTTTTCCAAACTCTTTAACATCTAAGGTGCATAGAATATTAATACTGGGAGTATCTGCCTACTACACAGTGAAAAAAAAATAACACAATTTTGGAACATGTCAGATTGTCCATTTCAGATTAATTCTGTTTGAAAAGCATGTGTATCAAGATCAAATAATACAGCAGAGAGCACGAGGTTTCTCATCTATTGAGGCTCAGTGTAATTCTGTTCCACACCGATGAATGCACTGGAAAGTCAGTAGTTAGATTACTCTTTTCACAAATCAGAATGGCTTTCTGTGTGCAAAAAAGAACATCATATGGAGCAATTATGCTGTGTATTATGTGATAAATATGTAATTAAATAATGTTAAATGTTGAAGCCCAAATGCAATTTGTGAGCAATTCCAAGATTCAAGGTAATTAAAAGTGAAATGCATACCAGTTCTGCTGGTAGACTAATATTAAATTTGTGCAGCCTATCTGTATTAGGTATAAAGGTGAACTTAGTGAACATTCGATAAGAGTCTGCAATACAGCTACATCAACAGAGTACCATAGAGTCAAACCAAATCCTATGTGAAATTCATCAAAAATCAATACAACTCTGAAACAAAGATGCTGGATAAATTTCAAGTAGCTCTGTCTCTGTGTGCTAGTACATGCACCCCATAATGCTCAATCTATAGCCAATAAATCATTGGCGTTGAATGACTATTTTTCCAGTAAAGGTTTGGATTTTATGTTTCTCACGGAATCCTGGCAGCGGGAGAATGAATTTTTCCACCTTAATGAGTTGTGCCCGGTTGGGTGCAAATACATCGGATCCCCACGTTTGGATCGTCGTGGAGGTGGTCTGGCCACTGTCTATCGGGCTACTTTTCCCTGCAAAGCTATGGTCTCTGAGACTTTTTCATCTTTTGAGTCACAATTGCTTAAGGTTGGTTCATCTAATAAATTTTATTTTGTTTTAATCTACCGCCCGTCCAGCCCCACTGGCGTTTTTATTCAGGATTTTACAGACTTTTTATCCTCCATTATCAAATTGGAGAGAGTCTTAATGATAGAGGATTTAAACCTCCATGTGGATGATCATACCTGCAGCATGGCTTCTGACTTTTTATTTGTTACAGACTCTTTTAACTTTACCCAACATGTTTCAGGTCCCACCCATGTTAAAGGTCATACTTTGGATATTGTTTTTTCTCTTGGAGTAGACATAACTAATCTATGTGTTGAGGACATACAGCTGAGTGATCACTCATGTGTTACTTTTAATCTTAGTTTTCCTTTGGTTATGTCACCTTCAAATCCTGTACTTCAAAAGCAGTTTATAAGTCAGGATGTGGTTATGAGGTTTTCTACTTTGTTTGACTCTCATGTGATTACTGGCTGTGCTGATGCTGATGTAGCTATTCCGAGTTTTAATAATCACTGTTTAGAGATCTTAAATATGGTGGCTCCTTTAAGATCTATCATTGCTGCACCAAAACGAGCTTTTCCTTGGATTAACGACGACATAAGAAAACTCAAGAGTCTGTAGGAAAGTGGAACGCCTATGGAAATCAACTAAACTTGAAGTCTACAGGCTCCACACTTAAAGAGCTTTGGGCTTCCCTACATGATTCTTTAAAAGCAGCTAGATCAGATTATTTTTCCAAGTTAATCTATTCTAATAAAAGAAACCCCAAGTTACTGTTTGAGACTATAAACTGTATTGTTTCTTCCGTGGTCCCTTCAGTACCTGTATCTTCCATCTCTGACAGTGATGACTTTTGAAATTTCTTTGCTGATAAGATTAATAATGTTTGTCTGAGCATTGGTATCCGCAGTGGCTCGGGTTCTGATTGTGACTCTGGCCCTCCTCGTCATCTACTGTCAGCATTTACCCCTTTGACCTTATTTGACCTCTGTCGTTTGTTGGATAAAATGAAAATCACTTCGTGTCCAAATGACATTTTATGTGTGAGACTGTTTAAAAATGTTCTTCCTATCATTGGTCCTTCTATTGTTGAGCTATGTAATGTTTCTCT